>PVIR01018400.1:0-33431 GCA_004026965.1 Petromus typicus | reverse complement strand
AAAAACCACCTGGAAAATTTGAGAAATGAGAAACTAAGCTAAAAATGATGATCCTTCAGTCCAAGTGATGGTTTAGGGCCCTCTGATTTAACATTCTTGTGTGTCCACAGAAGTTACACGTGGAGCCAAAGCTACCTGGACTTGACCACATGCCAACAGTAAAAAGCTCCCTTGACTTTGATACCCAGTACACCTGCCCTCTCTCCTGCCTTGTTGGTAACTGCAGCACCATTTTATGTTCTCATCAATAGTGCATGAGAGACCCAGTTGCTCTATGTCTTTGGCAACAATTGTTTTTGTTTGGTTTTGTAAATGTAAATATCCTTGGAGATGGAGGTGACTTCTCATAATGGATTTAATTTGAATTTCCCTAGTAATTTCTAATGCTGAGTATCATTTCATGCTTCTTTGGCATATTTTCTCTTTGCAAATCAATGCATTTCTTCCAGATGAATAGACTTGTTTTTGTTTAAACTTATCAGTGTTGATGATCACTGTAATGGTCACTGTTATTGTCATAATTTTCATATATTGACTTAGCTATGAGTATGTTAGCATACATTAGTATGAGTATGTTAGTGTAAAAGTAAGTTCCTTGTTTGCTTATAAATTTGATACCAGCATGTTTTTTTTTTTTTGCCATTTTCAAGTCATTATCTCTGTTTTCTTTTTTAATTAATTGATTTTGTTGGTACATTTTATATACACATCATGATAACAATAGACATTGAAAATTTGTACCAATATACAACATGACTTAATTCTCATTTTTCCCATTCCCCTGCCCACCCTACAACCCCCTGCCCTGTAGATACTTAAGTTTTGTTTCCCTTTTTTTAACATTATATTTTCCCTCACTTTATATATCCCTGCCCCCTTTACCAATTGAATATTTTCTATTTCCAGTATCTATCATACACTCTAGAACTCATTTATATCTTCAGTTTCTCTTACCAGAGAACAGAAAAGATATTTACATGGCTGTGACTTATTTATTTCATTTATGAGGATGTCCTTAAGGTGTGTCCATTTGAGTATAAATGACTCAAACTTATCATTCTTTATGGCAGAGTAATACTATATTCTATAAAAGAAGCACATCTTCCTTATCCAATGCCCAGTTGATGGATATTTGGGTTGTTTCCAAGATTTAATTTTCACAAACTTAGCTGCTATGAACATGGGTGCACAAATGTCTTCTTTTGTGATATGAATCATTTAATTCTTTTGTGTATATACCTCACAAGGGAATAGCAAGGTCAAGTGGGACCTCTAATCCTAGTTTTCTGAGGAATCTCCACACTGACCTCCACAGTGGTTGTACCAGTCCACATTCTCACCAACAGTGGAGAAGGATTCCTTTCTCCTCACAACCTTGCCAGCATTTATTGCTGGTTAATTTCAAGATAGCAGCCCTTCTTTGTGGAGTGAGATGAAATCTCAGTGTTTTCATCTGTATCTTCCAAATGCATTGTCTCTATTTTCTTGTAACTGTTCTTTGAATATTTTTGGTTAACCAGGTTTTATTAATAATGCTGAATTTTACATTTATATAAGTAAAGTTTTTCTTTGAAATTTTGAAATATTTCAATTTCTTTATCCCTTTTTAATATCTACATTATATGAACAGCTTAATGATAGGAATATTTACATGTTGATTTCTCTTATTTTTCATACTTTTAATTTTATTTCTATCTTTATTCTCAAAATAAATGAAATGTCCACCAAATAATACTTCAGTATTCAATAATTACATATAATTTTTATTTTAACCAGTTATATTATGTAGTCTTTCTAATGTTTTCTTATATTTTTCTCCATTTTTATGCAATAAACAGATATTATCACTTTTCTTGCCAATGTGAATGAGAAATTAGTATTATTAATGTTTAAAATTCACAAAGAATATTATGTTGTGAAAATGAAGTTATTAAAAATAATGATAAAGTAGCAGAATATAATCTGTATTTTTCTTCTTAAGTATATAAATTAAAATAATGCATCTATGTCATGGATTACAAAATTAAAAGAATAATATTAGATGTTTTCTTGAATATATAACAGCAATGCTAAATGGAGATTAACTTTTTAAAGTTTTTAGGGTGAAATTCTAAAAACATATTTATACAGGGTTTAAAAGTATTAATATGTATTGACAAATTAATTGTGATGTTAACTTACATGAATGTAATAATAGACTATGAAATGGTGTGTGTAAAAATGTATTAAAATATTTATTCATAATACTACAAAACTGAAACAGCATTAATATCAAAAGTTTTAGAAATTAAGAGCTACATGATGAAACATTGAGATATATACATCAACTGGTAGTGATGATGTTTTCAGTCAAGCTGAGAACAGTTTTGGTATTTTCTTTCTTGCTTTTTTTTTCCAGTACCAGGGATTGAACTCAGTACCTTAAGCTTGCCAAGCAGAGGCAGCACCACTGAGCTACATCTCTGGATCTTGGCATTTTCTTTAGAAAACAAAATGTGTATAGAAATTTATTTAGCTTGCATTGCATAGATGGATGTAGAAGTATACTATTGTAAACATTAGTGCTTACTTTGAGCAGTAGTGATTTAGATGATTTTAATTTCATCCTGTTTCTTGTTAAATGATATTTATTTTCTAAATTTTATGATGATGATTATACTAACATGCTTTTATTTGTTAAGTTAGCAATAATGTGAAGATGACAGTTCACATTTCCTCAAATGTGAACGGTGGGGGGAGGGAAGGGGAAACAGAGAGTATTCTACGAGTTTGATTTCCGGTCTGATTGATTTTTTTTTGCCATTACTGTACACCTTCCTTCCCCTATCCTCTGTGAATATTATCATCAGCTACTCACAATAATGTCTTGCCTGTGAGAGGAAAATTATTTCTGTCGCTGTGTCAGCCTTAGAAATAAAAGGCCACCAGCCTGAAACAGAAAACTCACCACGGTGAAGCAAGTCCCCACCACACACTCCCACACCCCGATAATAAACCACGCTTGGCAAGTGTTATTCCTCTCACTAGAAACGCAAAACTCTCGCTTATCATTTCTCATAGAAATGATGTTAAAAGTTAGCACATTTGTCCTTTTATATCCCCTATTTTTTATGACCATTCTGTCTTCACTACAGAAAAACATGTTATATGAGCTGTTGAAATGTTTCTGTTTTCTTATCTGCCCGCTTCTCTGCTTTACGGTGTCTCTGCCCTCTTCATTCATCTTTATTAGATCTGCAAAGGGCTGAAAAAGCCTGTCGAGTATGAAAGTTCTTGTCAATTATTTAAGGAGGGAAAAAGCTCTCCAAGACTGAAAGGCTTATAGAATTGTTCTGCTTTCGCTGGTGTTTGCTGCCTGACCCACAATTCACAACGCTCAGATTCTCTGGAAAACTTCATGAATCATAGTTCAGAAGCTTCTACCCTAACTAATTACAAGGATTGAAACTAAAGGGGAGGGAGAGCTCCCGTACTTAATGAGGTGTGAATGGCGGCTGCTGGGGCTAGAAGCTAAAGGCACATTTGAAAAGTGCCCTTATCCACAATTGGACTGATTTTAGAGAACCAGACAGAATTTTCGCATGTCCGTTGTCCTCTCACACTTGGTAATCCATATTGACTCTAAGTTTCATTGGCTTGCCCTTTACAATAGCCTCTTTTGGTTAGAACATTAAGTGCCTAAACTAGAACACGGGTGGCTACCTGAGATGTGTCTCATTACAAGACTTTCTCGTTAGGACATTGATGAGTTTTGGTGGCAATTTGGGGCTGTCATATGGTGGGGTGTGTGTGTGTGGGGGGTGAATAGCGGGGCTCTGTTGCCCCAGCAACTACCAGAATCATAACTTAGCCCCAGTAATACATTAGAGGGACAAGTTTAATGAAAGGAAGACACTTTATAAAGAGGAAAAGAGAAGATGGCTACCGTGTCAGTGGTTCAGGGAAGATAGAGGAATCCTATTTTATCTTCTGGTCTACAGCCTCCTGTTCCTGCTGACCAAGACAAGTTGGGTTTCCTGGTAGAACAGTGAGAATTACCCCACACAGAGGAAGTGCAGAGGCCAAAGCCAGTAAGCACAACTCATCAACTAATGGGACAAAATGGCAATTAAGTCTTGTCATATACTGGTACAAATTCTCAATGTTGAATGCAATCATGATGTGTATATATAATGTACCAATAAAGATTCAAAATTAAAAAAAAAAAAAGCCAAGACTATTGATGAGGTAATGAGACCAGAAAACTGGCTAGAGGGATTCAGCTCTAAAATATCATCCCATTCCCCAAATTTCTTATGTCTGCTAGGCTTCTAATAATGCTATTGAAAACATCTCTCATTCATTAAAATTTATTAAATTCATCTTCAAAGTTTAAACATAGTTATTAATGATAAAATTGAGAAGGAACTCTTTATATACAATACTTTGTCAGTAACTAAAGTTTTCTTCCTGTATTTTTAAATAAACTTTCTATGCACATGATTTTATAAAATCTATAAAAATCATTATTATCAACTTACTTACAAGTGTTTAATGGTATAATATGTAAATAAAAGGCCAGCAGCCTCAAACAGAAAGCTCACCCAACATATTTTGAATACATTTTTTAATAATAAAGTAGGAACAGATGATTTAAGTATTTTGTCTTGAAAGTATAGCTAGATTATTTTTCAAAATAGACATAACACATTTCAGTCTCCAAAGTGGGATATTTGACCAGTGTTTTTTGAATTTTAATGAGTGAATAAGTCACTTGGGGATCTTGTTAAAACACAGGTTCTGACCCAGGTAGATCTTGGGTGTGTCCCGAGACTGTGGAACTCCAGCGAGCTCCTAATACTACCAGACTATACTTTCCACTGTAAAATAATAGATGGCTTGAGTCTTCATCTGCTATATTTTCTATTAGAATATTGATTATTTTGATAACTGAGAAAGAATAATCATAAAATATTAATTCCCATCTTTTCCCTGGTCAGTGAGATGTTATTAGTTAAATCTAAAATATCTCACCAAAGCCTCATGTTCAAGGGTGGACAGCAGGATCATGGGGACGCTGTACTTACCGAGAGTCAGTCCAGGGACGGTGCACAGTTGACCTGGAAGGCTGAATTCCAGTCTCCGGCTCCTTGCTTCTGCCTCCTGGCGGCCAAGAAGTGAACACTTTCCTCCACTAGCCGATTCCATGATATTTCCAATTCCAAGCCCACTACTTTGCACTAGTAATTAGAGCCTGTGTATCCATTAGCCAAAATAACCTTTCCTTTTTTTTAAGTTGTGGGAGAAAATGGCTAATAGATGAAATGAAGAGTTACACAGATTCTTCCACAGTTGTCGTTGCTTAGCACCATCTCTGAGACAGGATTGTTTTATGTTTATTATTGTTTTAATGTTTCATCGTATGCTTGCCATCTATCAATTTTTATCAAGATAAAACCATAATAGGTAAATAAGTTGTATTTATGATTTTATGTTAAAGAAAGTAAAAAAGAAATTCTGAAGATATTTTTAAAATATATAATTTAGGATTAATTTCAAATATTTAGAGAACTCTTCAGGTCAGTAAGAAAAATCTAATGGGTAAGTCAGCAAAACAGAATGAATGTTCTGTTTCAGTAAATATGAAATATATGGGCAAAAATAATTTTAAAATGCTTAAAATCATAAAAATGCAAATATGATGTCAATGAGATTCAATTTTAAAATAAAATTTCAAAATGAAACTTGACAGTCCCAGTTGTTAGAAGGGTAACAGGTTATCAAGGAGGCCTTTACTCACTTGTTACTGGTGGGAATATAATGAAGGTCAACTGCTTTAGAAGGTAATCTAGCACTCTCCCATAATGCTGAAATTTCACATATTACATCTACTTTTGGGTATAAATCCATTAAAAAAATTCAGATGTGTAACAAGTGCCACTTACATGAATATACATTGAAAAGTCTATGTTCAGTAGAAAAGAGAAGGGTTACCCCTGTGGCACTGTGGATATTCTTAGAATAGGATCCTGAGAAGGGTTAAAGTTGTATCTATCAAATATGATGGATGATGTTTAGTCATGTGATATAGTGCTGTGAGAGAAGCTACAGAAACTGATCTCAGAGTGTCTTTTATGGATAATTTCCAAATATAACTAAACTACAGGATGCATTATTTTTGCATATTTACATAAAGAATACAAACTAGAGAGAACAGAAAGAAAACATATGCAGTGGTATATGATTTTTAACTCTGAGCAAGGGTATGAAGGATGGGAGTGTAAAAGGACAAGCAGCGCTGGTGGTGGTTTTGGTCTTTCCATTTACTAAACAGAGGGAATAGTGTCCAGTGCATGTGTTGTGTTTTTAACATAAAAGCCAGATCTAGTTTTGATAGTAACCCCTGAATTAGTAGGTGTTTAAAAAATTAAAACTACTGGAAAGGGGGAAATATTGAGGGAGGAAGAAAGATAATTCTTTTCAATATCTTATCTTAAGAAAAATAGCCAATAATTAACAAACTAACATGAATAATGACAAAAAAATTCCTTTCAGAAGAAATTAACATTGTATGCAAAACCATAAATATTTAAAAGTAAATCTGAGAGGAAAATTTAGAAGAGACACTTGATTAAACTGTGTAATAAATTAAGCAAAAAATAGGCAGGACTGAAATGAAAGGAGCTGAATGAAAATAGAAGCAGTTAGGAAGCTGTTGTTTTGGAAGGAAAGCAGAAATCATAGTGTCTTAGGAGTTCTGCTCACATCCAATGGGTGGTGTGTGAAATTAATTCACCTGTTCAGGGTGGGTGGGTGATGTTGAATAAATACAGCTTTTTAGCAAAACAGTCCAGTATCAAACTTCTTTATTCTAAAAATTTATGTATATCTTTGGACTTTTATGTTAATTACTACTCTGGTACATGCTTGATTTTAGAATATGACTTTATTTTGGATTTAATTATTTTTTTGATTCAATACCTGGAGCTAAATAAGGCCTTTACCCCTGAGTTATACCCCCAACCAGATCTAATTAAAAAGAAAACTTTTCCATTTAAAAATTCATAAACTATAGATAGGTCTCAGAACATCCTATCCTTTTGGGTATAATAACAACTGTGCGGTACCTCAGTTTCCAAATGTACATGACTCTCTTTCTAGGATCCCTAGATGATAGATTATAATAAACCTATATATAGATTATAGGTTTTCCTATATTATTGACTATTGCTCAATACAGACTGTGTTGTTGTAAAATGTCCTGTAAATATTGTGGGGAAATTATCTGCACTGGTTCTTTTTCATAGTCTGACTTATTGGGTTTATCTTTTATAGTTTCTTTCCTTATTTGAATTTTTCTCCATTAAGTTCTAGTCTACTTTTATTATATAGTTATACATTGTCACACACATTCTGAAGTTAGCCTTTTGTTAGATTAACAGTTTAAAAATATTTCTCCTAGTCTATGTTTCATCTATATCCTGTTGAATATGTTCACTCCCAAGTAGCTGCTTCTTAGTTTGATATAATCTTCCTTGCCCTGTTCTGTTTTTGCCCTATGCTGGTCTAAAGATTCAGTGACTACACTGGGGTCTTGAAGCATAGGATCCTGAGAAGGGTTAAAGGTATATCATGTTCTCTGCTAGACCTTACACAGTTTTAGGAGTTTGATCCATTATTAGCTTACATTTTTAAAGGATGGTGGTCGGGAAACTTTAAGACCATCTGCCAAACTGTAACCAAACCTGCTTATTTATTGCGAAGTGCCAACATTGCTAGGAAACCTGAATACAGGTTTTAGTTTAGAAAATACAACTCTACATTAAAATGTTTTGTGCCAAAGGAAAAACATAGTAACAGGCATGCCACAGGCTCACCACCACTAGTAGGGACTGAGAGATAAAGGTCAGTATCACCCCTCTGCATGTGGCTAATACTTCCCTCTGCATCATTTGTTGAAGGTTGCTGTCCTTTGTCCAGTATACGTCTTTGTTTATAATTGTCAAGGGTCAGTTGTAGATGTATGATATATTTCTGGAATCTTTAAACTCAGGAAGTTCAACAACGACAGTTCGGTTAAAATGGGGATATTATATGAATAAACATTTCTCAAAAAGATACCTATGAATGTCCAAAAGGAATATGAAAAATTATTCAATAGCAATCAGGGAAATGCAAATAAATTCACAATGAGATATTCTCTCCCATCAGAATTGCTATTGTAAAGCAAGCAAACAAACAAATACAGAGAAAGATGCAGAGAAAATGGAACTCCTGCATTTCACACAGTAATGTAAATTCGTATTCCTTCACAGCAAAAATATTAAAGTGCTTAAAAAATACTAAAAATAGATCTGTCATTTATCAGCTCATTGATACCTGCACTGTTTCTATAGTCTATCTATTGGACTACAGCACAACAAAGGTGGATACACAATTTTCTCCGTTGTATGCTGGCTTCATTTCTTTCCAATATAGATCAAGGAGTGGTACACATAGATCAAATGGCAGCTCTAATTTTAGTTTTGTGAAAAGTTCTTTATTCACTTCAACAAAAGGTGGACTAATTTATAATTCTAACAATGATGTGGATTCCCCCCACATTTTTATCAACATTTATTGCATTTCATATTGTTTTTTAAAATTGATTTTATCAGCACATTTTATACATACATTATGATCACATTCAACATTGTGAACTTGGACCTGCCTGTGACACATCTCATCTTTCCCCTTTCTCCTTCCCTCCCTAACACCCCACCCTCCCTATACACCAGCTTTGTTTCTTGTTGTTGTTGTTGTTATTCTTAATGATAGTGATCCAGCCTGGAGTGAGGTTGAATCTCAATGTTGCTTTTATTTGCATTTCCCTGATGGCTGAATATGTTTTTATGCTTATTACCCATTTGTACTTTTGAGGGATGTCTGTTCTGTTCATTAGTCCTTTTATTGATTGGGCTATTCTTCCCTGAAGATATTTTGAGTCCTTTTTACATTCTGCATGTTAATCTGTGGGAATAGTAGCTGGTAAAGGCTTTTCTCTTATTCTTTAGGCTGTCTCTTCCCTCTATTGTTCCCTTTGCTCTGCAGAAACTTTAATTTGATTCAATCTTATTTAATAATACTTGTGCTTAAGTGTTCTCTTTTGGGTTTTCCTTCTAATAGTACTAAAGTTTAAAGCCTTATATCATCTTGAATGAGTCTTTTGCACAGGATGAGGAGCAGGGATCAGATTTCAGTCTTCTCCCCCTTGATATCCAGTCTGTACCATGCCATTTGTTAAATAAACAGTCTCTTCAGTAATGTATGTTTTTGACATCTTCTTAAAGCTATGGAAATGGCCTGGTGTCTATGAATCAATGAACGGATGGGAGAATTTAGTGTGTGTGTACAATGGAGCATTTAGTATTAAACAACAACACAATCATGTAGTTTCTAGGAATATGGATAAAAGAGTGCAGAGAAATTAGCCAGATTCAGAAAAAAACAACTATTGCCTGTTTTTTCTTACATGTAGAATCCACTAAAAAAGATATAACATGAAAGTAGAAGTGAGCCAGTAAGAGAAGAGGAAGGAATCACAGGGAGTGGGGGAGAAAAGCAAGGGAGGAAAATAAGATGTGGAAATTATCAAAAGATGCTAAATATAGCTTAAAATATTCCAAATTGAAATGCATGCTAATACATATGTTTTATATTTATATGTAAAATAGATCTATGATATGATTTTCCTACTCAGTGTTTCAAAAAAAATGTCAGCATACTACAGAGATAGCTGCAGAGTATTACAAAAGAAAGGACCTTATTTATGAAAGTCACATACTGTATTGTTCCATTTACTTGTTATTTGGGAAATGCCAGAATTGTTGAAATGCAGATCATGAAATAGAATGGAATGGAATTAAACTACCTTTCCATCAGTGGAGGAGCAGAGAGAAAGAAAGAGGAAGCCAGAAGTCAGGTGTGGGGGGAGGGATTCAAGAAGAAAGGGAGAATTCTACCTTGGTTTATGACTTACAGGAGCAGTAGCACAATCATGGCCTCTGCCTTTGCATGACTTTTCTTCCCTATTTCTGCATCTTTCTCTTCTAAAGACAGTTATCACTGGAATTAGCCCATTTTGAATCAAGCTGATTTTGTCTCAAAGTGCTTTAATTACCACATCAATGATCCTTTCCCTAATGGAGTTATATGCACAAGTTTGGGGTGTTTAAGATATGATTCCTTCTCATTGGAGCCACCAGTGAACCCACAAGACTTCATAACATATTTGGTGAGGCCAGAAGCACTTAAATTTGAGTACCTGATGAGATGTTACAAAGTAATTATAGGTCAATTGCTCACAAGCTTGAAAAAAAAGTTTTCTAAGTACACTATTTGTAAATCAAATGAAGCATAATTTAAAAAAGGATATTGTATTAAATTGTTTCTTTCAAGAAGGAAACATTAGCTTAAATTTTGAAAAATCAATCATAACATTTGCTATAGTAACAAAACAAAATAAAAAGCACGTGATCATCTCAGAAGCTACTCATTATAAAAACTCTTAGCTAGGAACCAAAGAGAAATTCTTTGCTATAATAAGCAGTAATTTGATTAAATCATATTGAAAGCTTTTTCTCTATCACAGCTTCCATCAACAATGTAATATAGTTTCTCACTAATGTCATAAAACAGAACACCAATGGTAAATGACACAAAAGGAAGGAATAAGTTGTCATTTTTTGAAGATGACATGGTTGAGAAAGACAAAATTCAAAAGCGTCTACAATCAGGATACAGGACTTAGTAAATTCACAAGGCTGAGTAAAAGGTCAATATGAGAGTAAACTTTCTTTCCATTTACTATCAAATCACAAATAGAATATTAAATTCAAGACTTGCAAAGAACATGAAATATACTTGGGGAAAAATGATCAAAAATTTATGTTTTTAAAGATTGCATTTTCAGTACAAATTTCTAACAAAAGATTATTATCTAAAATATTATAAAAGGCATGCAAATTAATTAAAAACCCTCAGCCAAATGAATAAACATGGCAAAATATTGAGAACCACTTCATAAAACAAGCTAGCTATGAGAGGTGGGGGTGGCGGCACATGGTTGTGATCCCACTCAGGAGGTTGATCAGGAGGATGGCAGCAAGTTTAAGGCCAGCCTGAACTACAGACCAATCTCTTGTCTGGAAAACAAAAAAAGGACAAAACCCCATATATCTCCCAGATGAAAAAAGTAACCTACCTAAATCAAAATGTCAGGTAACTCGAGAAGAGTATACAACCTTATTAGTTTTTACTGAAATACAAATTGGGGCTGATGAAGAATATTCATATCCCATGAGTCACCACATCACCTATGATGGTATTTCTAATAGTGTGGTATATATTCACCAAAATTCATGTGCAATGAGGACTGTTGAGTCACTGTGTGTAGTAACAAACACTGGCAATAGTAGAACAGAGGGAGGCTTATGTCATACATCTGCAAAGGACACTGCTTCACATGAAGAAAACCTTGAAAAACTGCAAAACAGTAATGATGAAAAAGAGTGTATTTTATAAGACCTCATTTGTGTAACATTCAAAAAAATCATCGGTTCTGATAGGTTCATTGACTGGGAGGAGCTGGCACATTCCAAGGAACGTCTACTAACTCTAGTGAGTCAATTTACTACAGTACTTTTACACATCTGACTGTATTAAATGTTTAGACAAATAAAAACCACTTTCTCTGCTTGCAATGTCTAAAAGTTTGCTTTGGTCTTTAGATTTGAAAAAAATGTACATTTTCATAAAAAGGAATCTTTCAAATAGATGCAGAAATCATGACAAACCCCTGCTATATCTTCATAAGAGTGTAACTTTTTGCTGTGAGACTTAAATCATATGTGAAAACAAAATAAAGATGACTTAAAGATAATCATAAAAAATAAAGACAAACATTGCAATTATTCCGAGAGGAGAGAAGTGTCTCTTAACATAGCATAAAAAGAATAAGTACAACCAAGTATATGTAGATTTAACTACATTTATTATACAAGTTCTGAATGACTGTTTAAGAAAATAAACATTGTTTAAAAATTAATGGACTAGGAATAGAATTCAGAGGCAGAAAAACTGCTTAGATTGAATTAGATGCTGGGTTCATCCCCAGCACCTCAGAAAAGAAAAATGAAAAATTATATAGCAAATAATTTATTGATCAAGCACAAGATCATTTATTAATACTAAAAGTTCATCCAGAATTTAAGTATGTGATCAGAGACAGAGGAAAATCTTTCAAAATAAAAATATTCATTAATATAATCAACATAAAATGCTCATTTTTTAAATCAAAGAAATGCTAAATAATAAGGGAAACTGCTAATAAACTACTAATAAAATACCAGAATGTAGGCAAATGAGACAGAAAGTAAAAATGAACAAAAAGAAATAAGGAAAATTCAAACCAACTATTGTCACGTTGTAGATGAGAAGTCATCTTTCACATCAACTAAGTAGGACTTTTCCCTTTCTTTTGTCTTAATCTTTTTACTCTAAATGAAACCTGAAAAACACATAACTGTTGACCTTAGTGAGCTATTATGGGTGCCACAGTCCCTTCCCTGGGTCTCTCACAGAGGGACACTCTGCCTCCCTCAAACTCTCCTCCCACCACTGTGACTACCCACAGTCCAGCCCTTTACAGCTAAGCATATGCCCTTTCCACAGTTTCGCCTTTAAAACTTAGGATCCTTTTAATCTAAGGATTTACTTTTCCACTCCAGCTCTTTCTTTTGCTTACAGTCTGCCTATTACAGAGCCCTGCCTCCTGACTAGTGGACTTTTTGACAGTCTAGTATTACAGGTGGAATGGTTGTGAGTCCACAGGAAGGATATCGAATCTGGGTGTCTGCCTGCTTCGTGCCACGTTGGTGATGCTGATACCAGTGCCTGGACCCACTGACCTACCTGGTGTGCTCATGTGAATATGAGTAGATGGATATTCAACTTCCACATCATTACGTTATTCCTGGTGCTTATCATGTGCTGCTGTTGAAATATATGACAATGTGATTTTCTTTCCTTATAAATATTTTGATTCCTACCCTGCCCTCACAGGAAGCAGATTATTTTTCCTTTTTCTATAAAAGCGTCTGAAATTTACTATATTTCAAGCTGTTTTTTATCAACATGTAACATACTCTTACTATATAGTTTCAAATATAAATTATTTTACTGCTAGGGAATTTTTCAGTGATTGCTACTATTAATAAGATAGATACACTTAATTGCAAGTTTCTTTTAAATATTTGTTAATGTTTATTCTTAAGGAATTATCTATTATGTTCATTCAGTCTCTTCTTGTTTTGAATCCAGGCTCTATCAAAAATATGAATCTCCAGTCACTACCTGACGTTCATCAGTACATACGAGGTTTTCACGCTCTGGCTTATATTGTTCTCTACGTGGCTTCTAACATTTTCTTGAGGTTTTTGTTTTCAAGCTGTGATTATGATGCTTCTGGGAACACACCTCCCTGTCGTCCTTTTGTTACACATGAGTATGTCACCCATCCTTCTGTTCACCTTTATCTTTGAAACGTCCTTTAGTTTTTCCCTTTGTATGCTATGTAGTTTTATCTACACACCTGCCCCTTGTGTTTTGGGGCAGTCCCTGGCCTGCTCTGTCATGCTGCGCTATAGAGCAGATGTTGTCTTCCTTCTGTGTGGATCTCTGGTCTTTACCTTAGGGGGCTCCAGACATTTACTAGAAGGGTTCCTGAGCTACAGACAGTGTTGCAGCCTCACTGGGGCGCTCACTGATGGTTCAGACCCTGCCCCCCACTGGTTTTGGGTACCTATCTGGCCTTATTCAGTCATGCTATCCAGTGAGAATATACCGCTACTTTCAGATTCTCTCGAATAATGACCTGATCAAACTGCCTGCTACTTCTTAGCTCTCCTTCGTTCTCTTCCACCCAGTACTGAGCCTAGCTGGGTAGGTCCTGGCTCTGTCCCCCTCCACTGATGATGTGAACTATCCCTATACTGGGCATCCTGGCTTTCTGGTGAGTGTTACCCACACATCTTTCATTTGGTTATATATTGACTCTGTTGTAATATGAGAATTTAGAGACACTCAGAACCAATGCTCCTGCTCCTTTGATCTCAAAGTAGAAGCGAGAGTCTCATGGGTAGGATTTAAAATTAGTAATTAATTACTCATTTTGTTAATGTATGTAATTCAGTTCAATTAGCAGTTTCCAGTTTGGCAATGCACAGAACAAAAGCCTTGGGTACCTACTAGTAATCAAGCAATTCTACTTCTCAGCGTTCATCCAAAGAACATAATTATCTAAGACCACACTGATACTTGGCAAGAAATTTTACTGGAGTAGATTTAAAATTGTGAAAAGAACCATGTACACATTAGAATAAGAGTTGCTCAGTCCAATAACAAATGAGTAAAATGCTGTCCATTATCAAAGCTCTAGACAGAAATCTATTCGGAAGTGAAAGTAAGTGAGAAGCACAAATTCAGAAACAGGCTGCACAATGGACGTGATGTTAAAGACCACTGACATGGGGCAGCAATCGGTCAGGATGGCAGAGCTTTTGTGATCCATTGGCATCAATAGCTTCTTTTATAAATGTGGATACCAAGTCTTGGTCACTCAGTGTGCTCATGGTGGTACCAGCAACACAGGAGAAATGGTTGCAGAAATGTCACTGCTGATGTAAGTGAATTCCAGGAAGGTCACAGCGTGGAGAGTATATACCAAAAGAGTTTTCTTCTTTTACTTCTGCAGCTTGGCTTATTCGTAATCACTGAAGAGCCATAGCTTGGAAACTTCGGATTTTGATCTGAGGCGTGGAGTCTCCATCACCCACCAAAGTCTGTGGCTTTCCATTAGGCTTTGGAGTTGCAAGTTCACAAGAAAACAAAATCCTCCAATTCATAGGTAAAACAAAGAAAAGAGGAAAATAAAGCTTTTCCCTTTCTTTGTCATCTTTCATTGGTTTTTAATGAACTGTGTAAGTGTGTGGAGTAACAAAGGCAAGCCAGATGTTTAATGATTCAATAAAGTCATTAATTGGCACTTCTGGTTTGACAATGTTTTGCCTATCAGCCCCTGTGGCACAATTTCACATATAGTGAGTTGTGTAATTGCATTAACAGTGCCCAGTTAAGCCCTTATGAACAACTACAGATATTAAGATTTTAGTATCTACCAGTTTTCCTTTACTTTTGTTAATCTATAGGTTCATACGGATTTGGAATTTGAAACTTTATAGACTTTGCCATTCTTATAATAATTATTAAAATAATGTTGATCAATTCTCATAGCTCGTCCATGCTATTCCTGATTTTTTTCTTTCCTCTTTCTCTTTTGCTGTAGGTCTAACTCAGGTACGTATTTTCTACCTTTTGGAATCTTCAGCTTGTCTCACTTTGTTTACACACTCATGAAATGTTCTTATAAGGGATTCCCTCTCACGTCACTCTAGATTCAAAATATCTGATGAGTCCCTGTGTCTCTGCACACTCAGCATGTGCCCCGCACACTCAGACTCTGCAGGCAGCGAGGCAGGTGGGCGGGGACAGGAAGCAGAGGATGGAGGCCTTGGAATGCAGAGCGCTCGATCTCCGCCCTGCTCTTCATTTAACCGCACCACGCCCGATGGAAAGAAATTCGTCTGCCAGCCAATTAGTTTAAATGTGTCACCTCCGCCCTGGGAAGCAGAACTCTGAATCCAGATGTGAACGCCCAAAGCAGCTGCTGTTTGTCTCACGCTCTTCTTCCCCTCGGTCACATCTCCATCTAATGACAGTCACTGCTTCCAGTAGTTTACTCCTCCATGTCCTGATCACAATGCAAACACGCACTTTGAGGTCACAGGTGGACATTTTCAGGACTTCAACCAGTTTTCTTCTTTTGTGACAAATTTTCTGTCATCTCAGTGTCTTCTGCAGCTGATTAGTTATGTTTTGAGACACACTCATTGTCCCTGTTCATTACTTAGTGTGCATATGTTATCACTGCATAGCAGTTGTGCATTGATTAGAACTTCTGAAGAGAACAACTCAGCTTCTTGGGGAACCGGACTGTGGGGTCTTTGCCTGTCAGCCTCTGATAGCTCTCTCAGGGCCAAGTTCATGCTCAATGAGCTCACCTGAATAATTTTTTTCTGCTCTTGGATTTCTTCACAAGAAAAATCAGTAACAGTAATATTTTTGTTTTATTTTTTTTTAAACTTCAGCCCAGGTAGGCAACTCAACACAATACGTGGTAATCATCTGTTTAGTGCATAGTTTTCTGGTAGAATTATTGGAAATTATCTGTAGATTTTATCTTCTTTTAGTACCTAATGAGCTTGTGCCTTGCGAGGAGAGTCAGAGTACAGAGTTCTGTCGGACTGGGAGAATTTTATATGCTGCACTGCAGTTAGTGGAAATCTGGTCAAATTCACTTGGAAAGATGAATTGTACTTTGGAAAGATGATTTATCTTTTCCTTCCCATGGAAATCAAGGATAGCGACTTTGTCAAGCTACAGGCAAAGGAGCTGAAGTACCCGATGGAAAGGTTTAGCGCAGTGCCCAGCACAAAGTGAACACCCACGTGCATCCCCATCGGAGGAAGTGGATTCCTCTCGCTTCAATCTCTGGCCTCTGCAGCCACGTAGGAGCCACATTAAGAACATTTTACAGTGGTCAGATCCTATACGTGTGTCTCTGACATTCTGTTCTCTGCACAGGGTTCTTGGGATCCACGTCAGATGTTGGCATTTTAAAGAGATGGAGAGAAGGAATTACAAAGTACCCTCCACTTAGGTGCCATTTGCCAGTCAGACCTAATTACAGTTCAAGAGCTTTTAATTCACTTAAAATTCCAAATGTGTTCTTTAGGTTAAAAGAATAACCCTGGTGAGGACAATGCGGGACCTTGGAGTGTTTTTTCTAGGGAAGGGCAGCATTTGCCTGTGTACCGCATGGTACATACGCCCATGACTCTGGGAGCTAACACATCCGCGGAACCGACATGAATGGGTGGGGTCAGGACACGGACCAGCACGTTTGTAGAAGTTCAGGACCTGTTTAGTCCGAGCAGCTCAGGGAACACCTTAGGGTGGACCAGAGGACTGTTGGATCTTTCCACCTGGAAAATAACTTGAGAGGGACTAACTGCAAAGTCATATATATGGAGCTTTTCTCAATAACTGAATCAGTCTACTTCAGGCTGCCCTGATCTGCATTTTTCTGCTCCCAGAAATTCATGAGGAGCATTTGGGCGATAAATAACAACGCCTTATAAAGCAAACGTAAATACAACGCAGCTGCCAGCTGGTTTTATGCTGATAAAGGCGCCCAGGTGCTGAACAAATGGAACCAGAGTCCCACATGTTAGATGATTTCATAAAATTCAGTCTTGTCCTGTCTTGTGATCATAGTGTCTGACCTTTGACATGAAGACACCTCAAATTCATCAACGCGTACAGAAAAGAATAACATGCTTCAAAGGTCACCTTATAGATCTAGTACATTTGTGCCTCTACATTTGTTCCCATTGAGAAGACAGGATTTCTTCAGTCATGTGCATCTGTATTCTGGAACAACAAATGTGATTCACACATTGCTATGACTCACTTTCCAAAGTTGGCCTCCAACCACCATAGGATGCCTGGCACTCTCAGTGTGACTTTTCCATCCTGCTTCTGACTTCTGTGCATGATGTATGACATTTCAATCCTTTCTCACTCTTTACACCTCTAAAAAAATGAAAATCTGTTGTCAAACATGAATATGAGGTAGAAAAGTATATTAGATGTCAAGTATATGTCTTCACTGCGATTTATTGCAGCCACCATGAGGACCAATACAACTCCTCTCACATTCGCATAAACAGTCTTAGAATTCTATTCCAGTGCATTTCCTTTGTGGTAGCTTAATGGACTTCTTCGCTTACACCTAGGCAGCTCGTGAGGACTGCTCAACTTTGCAGAAAACAAACCATTACTCAACTGCAGTTTGTCTGTCATTCTCAATCATTTACCTTCCTCAATCTGTCCAGTTAGAATTAAGTTGTTTCTCTACCCTCCATATCTGAATTGTCCATCTCTTTGAATATCACATACTTTTTTAAGAACCAAAGTCAGTCACACAAATGCTAAACTTCTCTGCTTTAATATCAACTCTGACCATAATATAAGATACATTTTTTCCTTCCTGATTTTTGGAGACCATATTCTTTGTGCCTTTTATAAGGCCTGTGTCAGTATCCTCTGCAAATCAAGTCAAATGTAATTTTTAATCAAATTAGAGAATTAATTAGGCAGAAGAGATTGCAATTTTTCTTTGTGTTCTGCTGAGAGCATATGAGTCAATAGCTGCCATTTGTTTTACAATCTGTCTGTTAACTGTATAGTTTCCCACATTTCACATCAGCATTAATACAGTTATTTAATTTGTTTCCAAAAATGCTTTTCATGGACAGATAGTCTCTCATTTTACAGTGAGCACAGTGAGATCTTCTACAAGGCAGGTTTTTGGAGATAGAAAGGTGAAGGAAGAAGGGAGGTAAGAGACAGAGTAAAAAGATTGAAAGTGACCAAAACATGTGAAATGAGTGTATCAACATCATTATTCTGCATTTAGAAACATATCCCATCAGAAGAAGAAATTCTGTGGTAAATCTGGCAAGGGCCAAATCACTTCTCCTAAACTTTATTCAAGAAGAGGATATGGGAAGTTACTAATCATTTTTAAGAGGGCACATTGAAAATATACAACAGGGAAAGATTTATAGTGATGATTTTTAAAAATATTTTTACATCTGTTTGTACATATATGGTCATATGTCATGATCCATAATAATGGCTTGAAGATTTAGATCATTAAAAAGAAATGAGGAATATTTTCCAATACAGATGCCCACAAAAGATTGAAATTATTTTGAATTAGATTTTGGGTGGAACACATTAACCTCCATTTTGCCCTCTCTGATGTGGTATGGCTGACCAGGCGTTATACTTTTAATTATCTATACGTAGTTTTAAAAAGTTATTTCTTTTTAGTTTGAATGACTGGCAAGCCTATAATTTCATACTGCCAGACAATAAATACCACCCTTGGATACAGGTGGGCAGGGCCATCCACAGGAAAAGAGAAGAGTTTGTTTAGACTCTTAAGAAGTGAATCATGCTCATTGTAATGTGTGATTCTGCCTCTGGGACTTTAAGTTCAGAGGGAAAAAGAGAGAAAAGTGGTCCCAGGTTTCATAATCTCAATATCAGATTTTCTCCTTTTATGATTATTGTTAATATGGTGCTAGGTTTTAAAGAAATTTTCCAATTTTTAGTTCTGGCTGTACTTATTCTATATAATCATTTTTATAAGTTTATTTTTGAATTTTAGTGATGATTTGAAGAAAAAATGGAATAAGGAGCTAACCTACAGAAAAATCTTAAATCAAATTTAAGGACTGATGAAAATAAAAACTGTTCAAGTTTGAATATTTTGCTTATTTTCAAGAACCAGGGCATGGGTAACAAATGTATGAGTTGTGGAGCATAGCTCTTCACAGATTCATTTATGGGATTTGCCCAAACTTTAGTATTTTACATAAAGGACATCCTTTACATACAAGGGGTACCTGATTGCTGATATGCTACATGTTCTCCCCAATGTCAGGTCCTACAGTGTGTTTACAAAATCCTAATAAAAAAAAAAGGAATGACTCTGTTACTTGGCCAGCCATGTCCTTCATGCACCGGATCAAGTTTTCTGTCTTTGACATGAGGACTGGATCAACGTTGAAACACTTTATAGCACTTGTGTCTGTGTTGTTTAAAATTTATATTTTATTGTAGTTATTTGAATCCTTTTTGCTAACCCTGAGGATCTCCTTTTCATATGTTGAATTTTTCCACAAAGACTTCACTTGCTATTGAAGCTTGCTATCTTTTTTGTGAAGTTGAAACTGTGCTGCTGAGGTCTAACAGAGCTAGATCTTTATTCTAGGACCACTTAATCAGTGGTGGAATTCCTTAGGATTAGAGATCCAAAACTGCAGAGTCCCTGGCCCCCTTGTCATCAGGCACCATTTTTCATGTATAGGTTTAATTCTCCCACCTGTCTAGCTGATTGCTTTGTCTCTAGACTATTATGATGATGAGCCACACATGTCTCTGTGAAAGAGAAAATCACAGCTCCACCAGGGTGCTGGTGGCACGGAAATGCTAAGAAAAGTCTCTGGGGAGACAAGGCAGCCTGGTCACAGGGTTAAGGTGACCTGACACAGGTCACCCACAAAAATGAATGCTGATAAATACTGTCTGTGTTCATTAGGCCCCGATACTGCACAGAAGATAAAACACAACTGAAATAAGATTTTAAAAAGACATTACAAGCACACATGCCAAGATAGATTCAGACATGAAGAATCGTGAGTGTTTACATGTCTACAAATTATACAATATATGCTATCTTGAGCAAGGTCTCTACATGCACCAAGCAGGGCTGTAGTTTAGAAATGAAGTAGATAGCTTTGCTTTCTAAGAAGAGTTAATAATGTTAGAAGCTTGGGTAACAATTTATAGTCTAAGAACAAGTGTGTGTTCTTTAAGAGACTTAAAGAATACTGGTAGTGTAGTGTTGAGCACTGACAAGAAGAAACAAGGAAGATCCTGGAACTCCAGCTGGAGGATTCATGAACCAGCTGTGGAAATGTCGTGAAGACTGTCACCTTTGCTGTGTGACTTGAAGGAAAAAAATCCAGGACTCTAATTTCCAGGCTGCAGATTGCTTGGAGACTCTACAGACAAATTACACCCCTATGTACTGCTCCATCTTGAGCTGGAGAACATCATTTGGCACCCAGGTGAGTTGACCCTAAAGTCAACATATCCTTGCCTTTTACCCATGCGTGTGTCAAAGTGTGCGGTCACCAAAGAGACACACAGAGTGGAGAAAGGCAGCTGAATACTCTAATCTGCTGTTGGCTTTACACAGTACTTAAATCCTAAAGTACATGAGGATTCTTCTAGGTTTTGATATTATTGATTTATTCCCCATATACAATGAACTGTCTATATATTAGGTTTCAGTTTGGCCTATTTGAACACTTGTCTTATATGTTATCATATATGGCATTGTTGCTTGTATCTTATGCACAAGTGTAATATATTGAGATTATACTTAGTTTATGTTTTGGTCATGGCCATAATAAATCCTGCTTTCATTTGTTTGTTTGCTTTGGACTTTTAGTTCCGTTAATAAGAGCAGCTGTTTCAGTCAAATCGTCCGACTAAACTGCTGATGTGGCTACTTTTCAGCTGTGTGGTCTCCTGAGTAATTTGCTTAATCTTCCTAAGCCTCAGTATTTCAAACTATTAAAGTGGAATAACAATAATACTTACCAATCGATTACCGGGAAAATTAAGTGCAATAGTTTACATATGGCACTTAACAGATTTTAAACACTTACCAAGTAGGAGATGTTATTCAATATTATGTGAATTACCCATTAACCTAAAATACCTGGATCACATCTCCAGGCTATGAAAATAAAACAAAAAGAAGTCCATCATAATAATTATTGAAAATTCACATATGTATTGTTTGTCATGCTGTAGACACTAAGACAACAGCCTGAATACAAACTAATCCAGCGGATCTTCAGAATAGCCCTCTGAGGCCAGAAGCTTGCCTCTGGCCTTCGCAGATGACAGCAGAGGCGAGTGGCCCAGGCCAGACTATGTCTCTTTGAAAACAGGATTCTTCCCCAGCACTATTTATGAACTGGTGTTCTTTATGGTCTTGAGTTATTTTTAATTTGGGATATGAAACTTAAGGAGGGATTTCTTTTCCTTAGAATATATTTTTTGATTTTTTCTTTTTCAAATTTAATTAGGGAAGAGAATAAAAACCAAAGGCTAATAACCTCATTTCACGTGCAAGTTTGTTATGACTTCTATCAGGAGCCAGATTCATGGTGCCAATTAAATCAATTAAATTAAATCAATCTTGGTCTTTCTTCAGCAGCAAAATGGTGCCCAAACACACCTGCCTGACTTCAGTTCTGCTTCAACTTCTGCCGCGCTCTGAATATGAGGGTCAGCCTTGCAGCAGCTCAGCACCTTGCATTTCTTTTCTCTTTGGGGTTCCAGAAAGACCCAGAAATGGATGCCTTCTTCTCATTGCATGGGTGTAGCCCAGTTGGCTAAGGATGTAATCTTGATTGTTATGCGAGCTTCTCTGTGGATAGGATTTCAAGTTGTTTTTCTACACCTTATTAAATATAGTTTTCTGTGGCTTAGATGTTATGTTTCTAATGATAGACTACATGCCTCCCAAAATCTCCAGAGTGGTTTACAATGAAACTTGAAAAAACTTCAAGTTTTGCAGCTGAATCTATAATGTTTAATTGTGTGACACCAATGCAATTTTTTGAAAGCCATATTTATCTCACCATATGGTATGTGATGCCTTCAGTCTCCTGCAGTTAGTCACTAACTGCCTATAAAAGACCATCAAGCAAGACATGTTTTGCGTATGCACGATCCTTATGTGACTGGATCTTCATTTTATTTTGAAATGCCACCTGAAGATTCTTAATTACCTTCATTAAATGTATCTATTTAAAATGCAGGGCAGGAGTGGTTTTTATTGTTTATTGTTGACTGAGACTCAGACATTCCTTTCTAATTTTGAAAAATAAATTACCAACAGATCAGGTCAAATAAAAAGAGGCCCGACTGAAGCAACAGAAAAGGAAGCAAGGCAGTGACCTGGTCAGCGTCCAGCGGCTCAGGGTCTGGCATAAACAGATGAGGGAAGCCAGGGTGATTCTGCTTTGTGCCAGTAGACTGGGTTCCAAGGACAGGCAGAATGACAAAATCCTGATTTCCTCTGTTCCATCCTCTAAATAATGTCCTTTTGTGTAAACATCCACAGTCACTCAAATAATAATTGCAATAACAATATTTGTTTGCTATGTATAAGTCAATTATTTTATTCAAACAAATCATTTTATTTTTAATAACTTCAAGTCTCAAACTACAGTATCTGGAGTATAGAAAACATTTTGTTTTTTACAATGATTGGTTTACAATGACTGGTGAAAGAAAAACAATAAATAATAGCGAATAATGTGGAATATTGAGATACTTCCTTTCCACATGGCAATGTTTTTCCAGTTAATTCTGATATCCATTTTGAACTAATAAATATTTTTTTCCTTTTTTCCTAAACTCCTTGATAATATCCTCTTTCATGTTTTTCTACAATTATTATCTCTTTCTGATTTGTGTGTTTCATTATTGTAATGTGGAACAGTAACTTCTGCAGAAGATTCAAAAGCTCCAATTCGTCTTTTCCAGCAGAATAGCCCAACCTGCCTCACTTTCTACCTCCTGGAGAGAGACACTCATGGATGTAGAAAAACCAAATCGGAGTGTTTATCTCTTTGTTTATCTCAGGCTGCTTCATGGCCCAAGAAAGAGACCTGGTTCCCGAAGATTCTCACTGACCCTGCTGGAATTCAAGGGGTCTTGAATGGTCAGACATTATCCGAGCTCATAAAACTGAAGACTCTTAAGAACTTCCAGAAATAGGAGTGAAACAGAAGGCAAACTCCTGCTTTATTTCAAGGAATAAATTACCACCAGATTAGGTCAAGCAAGAAAAGGACAGAGGAAATCAAAAAGAGTGAGACGAGCTAGACTCATTAGGTGTGACCTCCAATAAGACTGCTAAGGGCTACTATCCTCAGTAAAACATCTTAAGATTTTGCTTCATGGACAATAAAATGAGGAGAAAGTGCCTTGCAGTGGAAAAAAGGGATCAAAATGCTAAGATCAGAGAGATCACTGGCATTGTAAGAATAAAAATGCCAACTCCAGAAGGAATAAGACTGAAGATCTTTAATTACATCTGGTAGATTTAAAAAGATCTCCCATTCTATCAGAAAATGGAGCTTCTTTAATTTCAGAGTAAAATTAATAATGATGATATAATGGATAGTTACCTGGTCCTGAACCTGCTAATGTGCTGCCTTTAAAATTTAATAGCAAATAGAGAAAACTCAGCCCTGCAAACTGCAGAGTTCTTACAACATAGGCATTATGGCTCAGACAAAGTGAAAATTAATAAACTACAGCATAGAAGTCGAACAACTTTGTGTTTTTAAAGAACAAACATAATGTCTTAAATGTTGGGTCAAAGGACAAATCACACTTAGGAATATAAAAAATTATTTTAAAAAATCTACACCATACCAAACTGTTAAACAGATGCATTAGAAAAGGTCTAGGATCTCACCAAATCATTTATTACCACAAATTCATAATTGTAGGTAATTTTACTGGCAAGCAATAATGGTTAGCTTAAATTCAGTGCTTAAGTAAAAAGTTAACAGAAAAATAAGAACACATAGAAAAAATCAGTAACAAAAGCTGGGCTAGAGCCACAAGCCTGCAGTCCCAGCCCTGGGGCATCTGAGGTGTTGGGACCACAAAATGAGTGAGCATAAGGAGGTGAGTGAGATTGTGTCTCACAGTAAAAATTAAAATTAAAAATGGGAGGGATATTGCTCAGTTGTAGAGCACCCGTGTGTTCAAATCGATACTGTGAAAAGGATAGATAGATAGATACATAGTAGGTGGATAACTGGATCAAAATTTAAGGAACTTGTTAACAACAAATGGTAAAAAATAAATGATATACAGATTTATGTAAATAAGTAAGGTCATATCCAATTAGCTCTATTAATGAAGGAAAAAGCCACCAGCCTATAAAATCTGATAAGTTACACAAAGAATAAAAAGAAAATTTTATACATGATCCAATTAATAAGCAAGTTCCTTTTAAATAATATTATTTTTTAGAATAGTAAATATCAGTGTTCCTAAAACAACTTGGGACTTGGACAGATCAGTAAGGACAGAGTCATGCTTTTGTCTCCTCAAACATTTCTTCAACTAAATTGGAGATGGCTGACTGGTCCTGTCTACCAATCATTCCATATCTGGAACTGACTCATTTCCCTTCCCAGTTTCTCAAGCCCAGAATCTTGAAATCGTCCTCAACATTTTCTTTTTCTCTTGTTTGGTGAATCCTGGTGTCATCATATTTGCTTTATTTCTAGATTTCCTTTTTTTTGTGTGTGTGTGTGTGCTACCGGGGATCAAACTCGGGACCTTGCACTCGCAAGCCAGGCACAATGCCACTGAGCTACATCCCTGGCCCTAGGTTTCCATTTCTAGCTCCTGCCGCTGGGGCGTGGTCTTCTTGAGTTAGAGACTCCATTGTCCTGCTGCTTCTCCTCCTGTGTTTCCTGCCTGCCTTTCTGCCTCTGAGCTCCACTCCTTCAACACTCAAATCACTGCTTCCTCCTCTGCTGCCCGTCTCCTCCCAAAGCTACAGCCCTAGCCGCAAGCCAGGCCCTGCGAACAAGGCGATCTTGGCTTCCTCAATGACCTCCACTCCTGGCCTCTTTCCACCGGTTTTTCCTATATATTTCTCTGACAAAGTTAAGATACAACATGCACCTTTTTAGTTTTAATACGCACTGTTTTAGTCCCTTCCTGCTGATAAAATAAAATACCTTCCATGAATAAGTCATGAAGAACAGAAAAATATTTCTTACAGTTTTTGACTCTGAAAGTACGTGATCAAAGTGTGAGCAGATTGGGTGTCTGTTGAGGATTTATGTCTTTGAGTCGCGTTCTTGTGTGACAAGGAGGAAAAAGAGAAACCCTGCGTACTCACATGATACGTGCGGGAAAAGAAAAGGCCCTGACAGCCCTCTCCATCCTTTTCAGGAGAGGACTAATCCCCTCAGGAAGCCGGGGCCCTAGTGACCCAATCACTTTCCAATGGCTGCGCCTCTGGGCAACATCGCCCTGAGGTTTAATTCTGACGTATTGGTTTTGAAGTGACACACACCTAAACCTAAAGTGTGTACCCTCACTTGGAATGACAGCCTGAGGTAGTCTCAGTATGACATTTACGAAGCCAGAGTTTGGGCTGAGAGCTGCTCAGTAGTGAAACACTTGTCTGTCATTCACGATGTTAGGCCCTGGTTTTGACCCCAAGCCCTGTGGTAGAAGCTCTGATTTCAAAACTTTCTTAAAATCTCAAATGAGAAAACACATACACACACACTTTTACTTTTGTTGCGACTTTTTGTAAATTGAGTCTGGTGCTTCAAAGCACCAGGATTATTTTCTCTTTCAGTGGGAACAATTGGCCCTGACTGCCTTCTGTGAAATCCTGCCTCTCCTATGACACATCTGCATTTAAAGGAACTGGAGGAGACACCCAGGGAGCCTTGCTTCCGCACGGTGCTGGAGATGGGACTTACTGTCTCTGCTTGTCATCTTCATGTCTGCGAGTTCACCTTGATTTCTGGTTCCCACAACTTGTGTGGGCTTTGGTAGCAGGGCTCTGTCCGGCACCTGGACAGAGTCTAGTCCTCAAGCTCTGGGGATGGCTCAGCGGCACCAGTGCTGCTGTGATGGGCTCTGGCAGAAGCAGGCAACCCCTTCCATGCTGTCACATCTGCCAGAGTTGGAACAGTCACTCCCTTGTGGAAAGGGCCCGACTCTCTGAATGGAAGGATTCCCAGAACTCACTTTCTGACGTCTCTCTGGAGCTGGGGATGCCAGTGTGACTCCTCCAAAGAAAGATCTGATAAAAACAGTGCATCTCTCCGGTCACTGAAAATGTACACGTGTGCTCCTGATGCAAATCGTATGTGGAGCCTTGGGAGGCAGATGTCATGGTTCCATTTCTCTAGATAAACTGCTTGTGGCTCAGAGTCCAGTGACTGCCGTGAATGTCATCTTACTGGAGCGAGGAGATCCAGTACATCTTACTGTGTCCCAGATCCAGATCTCCGAGGCCGTTTCCAGGACTGGGAGGTAAAGACAGCAAAGGGTGATTAGGAGTCTGCTGGGGGAGGGAATGTCCCACTTGGCTGAGTCTGTGTCCCCTGGGCTCCTCCTTAGCAGCTTTTTCTCCTTCTTCTTACCTAAAATTGTTGTCCTGTCATCAAATAGCTACTCTTTAGTTACAAATGGTTAAGTCCGTTCCATCCAAAGCTAGAATTCTATCACCCTGTAAAAAGGTAACAGGATGCCCCTCTCTGTTTTTGAGAGTTGGAAGTATATACCACTTTCCTGTTTTAATTATAGAACTTGTTCACCTTTTATTTCTATCCTTCTCTTCCCCATCAGACTTCCTGGAGCTCAGCCATTCCTTCCTGCATCTTTAGTATGGTGAGTCACATCTTGGTCTCATGCCTTATAACTTTTCATGGCTCCCAGGGTAGATCATTTTTTAGTTCCCTAAATTGCAGGCTCCCCTTATGGGAGATTCTCACACAATCACACTCCCCACACGAGTGATTAAACCATAGTCACATCTGGGTACTTGCATTAACGTACTTCTTCATGGACATGAGAATTGTACGGGGTCTAGACTCACAGCAATTGGACTCTTATTGGCCAATGGTTTCATGTTCTTGCTGCTCAGGGCTTTGCGTGCTGAGTCCTGTCACTCACGCCCAGTGATGAATGCCCACTTTTCAAGCATGCTACTAGTACCTGCCCTGTCCTGTGCTTCCCCTTGGAGACACTGCAGTCCCATCACCTGAGTACTAACACCAGGGTTTAACTATAAGAAGATGCTTGTCTTTCAGGTATAACATACCCCATGAAGACATCAATCCTTCTTCTTTTTCTCCCATTTCTGAAGCTGAGCCCTCTTCCCCTGCCTGAACCTATTTATGCCCTGAATGATTAGTGCCCTAGTCAGAAGAAAGGAGAAGAGACAAGTGAGTGTTTCAATATTTTGACAACAGTCCGTAGATTTCCTAATTTTTCCATGCAGTTCAGTTTCCTCTCATGAGTGATAACTTGCAATGCAGATGAAGTCACACTAATACACCAGAGGAAGCAGATGGGAGCCTGGGAACCCATGTCTCTTTTGACTCTTTCTCCACTTCCTTTCCTGGATTCTCTTGTTGCTTCTAAGAGGCAAGGAGAGAAATGCAATGCTTTTCTGCTACTCTTAAAATGAAAAGGAAGAGTAAGATTATTTTTTAGTTTTTCAGGTGGTCACTTTCTTACCTGAGGACAACTGCCCTCAATAAGCTTTCCCTCACCTTCTTCACCTTCTCTCATTTTTTCTTTTTCTCCCTCCTTTATGTTCTGTGTATTTCTATCTTTCTTAACAATGTAATGGATAGAAATAAAACCTGTGAATGTTGTAAGTGAGAAACTTTGAAGTATTTTTCAATTGTGCATTTTCTAAACTCATGATCATCTTTTTACACATATAATACAAAATCTAAATCTTTTCTAATTTGTTTAAATTGTGTCTTTGGCATAATATGTTTAAATTGTGTCTTTGGCATAATTTGTTTAAATTGTGTCTTTGGCATAATTTGTGGGGAGCCCTTTTAGGAGTCTCTGTGACTAGATATGGCTCTGTGATTCTGATCATGTGATCATGACTCTGAATGCTGATCCCTCAGCCCTGTTCTGTACCTGCCGTGACAATGTCATAAGCATTCAGCTCTGACCTGTAAATCCAGCTTTGCTTCTTCAAGGACTTCTGGCATCATTCTTATTTTCTCTTGATTATTAGTGCTTCATAGATGCCTCTCACCATTTTCCAGTGGGAAATGTCTGACACTCGGTGCAGGACACCGACTCCTGGCACAGCCCTGACTTAGGAATTATGTTAAGGTCCTCTCAGTGCAGTTAGAATGGGAAACAAGGGTCTGTAACATGCTTTTCAAATCTTTTGACTGTGAGATCCTTGTCCTTTTTATAGACAGCTACTGAACACCTCTGTGCCGTTTAAACTTTGACCTTCCATGCTGTCACCAAGTTTTCATTTGCAGCAAGAACAGTGGACACTACATTTTCCCCACTTGCAAATCCTAAGTGAAGAGATGAAGACATTATTGGGAAGCCTGCTACAGTTACAGGGATTTTTACAATCAAAACATGTACAAGATGACTAGCTCCCAAACAAGGATTACTGTAGATGTGGCAGCATCTCATCTTACATAGTAAGACAGCACACACCTTCAATCTTATGAAGAGATATAATAAACATTTTTTCAAAAGATCTTACTTTTGTTTGTGCATACTTATTTATGTGTTTTCCATTTCCTGCATCACATATGAAGAATTTGATATCTAAAATGGCAATTGAATCACTACTAGAAGTTGTTTTCATTGTATTTGGACATGAGGAAATAATTCTTTCATGGACTCTTCTCATTATTTTTAAGGTAGAGATTTACATCTATTGTCTGTGAAATATTTTGTGAGTACTTATTCTAAATTTTGGCAGCATGTACTAGAAAACTATAATGTGCTCTATAGGCTTCTCTTTTTCTTCTCTGCAAATAAGAGTAAGGTTACCTTCTGAAAAGCACAGTATGTGGTATGAAGCTGAATGCCTCAGACATTGTACATATTGAATAAAAATATGCATTCATATATGCTGAATGAAGATTTCAAATGCAAACAAAAGGCAAGATGCTATACTTGGCCTTAAATGTAGCAATAACATTTATTGAGTATTACTTCTTGTTTGATATAGACTTATGCTCTTTATTTTTATTATTTCTGCTAACAAAAATCTTACATGATTCATATTTTACCCTCTATTTATAAGTGGAAATTTGAGATTGAGGTTAAAAGCTTATGTACAGTTAATAAATACAGAAGCCAGAATTTCAAATCAAGTAGGGCTAACTTGTAATTCTTGTGTGCTTCATTCTATTTTAAGAGAGTAATATTGGAAACTATAGATTCTATGACCACTTGAAGTTTTTTTTTTTAATTTTATTTGACCATCTGATTAATGTTGACAGCAAACAGCTCAATGCACCTGGTAATAAAATTACATTGATCAACCAAAGTCTAATTGCCTTGGTCATATTTTTTACCAGTTTAGACACATTTAACAGATGCTTTTCAAAAATCATATAAAACATGCTTGATATTTTAATCATAGTTTTAAAATGCCATGATCAGCTAATCTCATTAATATTTGTACTGAAAGCTACTTGTGATAATGGAAAGATGAATTAAATGCTGCTTCTGCTTTTTTTTTTTTTTTAATAGTTAAGGTCTTGCTTTGTATGTGGTCTGCTCACTGCTGGGCTTCAGACTTCCGGCCACCAAGTCCTCTCCTTTTCCAGCTTACATAGCAGTCTTCATGCAAAGCAGCCAAGGTCAGGATGTTCTTGCTAGATGGGTGAGTAGAGCCAGACTTCTCCTACTTGGGGTCCTCCATGGGCCAAGTCTCAGTATGATTATGATATAGATTTCAGATAGGAAAAGAAGCTAAAAATTGAGTGGAGGACAGTTCCGCTTAAAACACATAAGCAAAGAACATTTTGAAATTCTAGGACTAAAGAGGCTACCAGAATAGCTCAAATTCAAACGGATGAGAATCCCCTTGCCCATTTCTCATCAGTGCACAACTACATATGCACTCACAGCCTGTTTGGGTAGCCAGTGCACTGAGTGCTTCAGAACCGTGACAGCCTCAGCTCTCCTAGACGGAGCACAGCACTGATATCGAGCAAAACCAGACCTATTCTTCCATGACATTCTCGGAAGTACAGCACCCAGTAGGGCAAAGTTGGATAAAGGCTGCCAAAATCAAAGACTTGGAAAAGTAAAGTCTGGGAATGAAAGAGTGAGCACAAAGGAAGTTGATGCTATGATTTTGAGCTTTGGTGCTGTTGTTTTCTTTTAGCTTAATTTTTAGGTACAGTCGTATTTCTGAATGTACTCCCAGAGCACCAAACACATTTCCAGCATATACGGGAGCCCAAACCTCACTTTCAGTGTACAGTTTCTGATTCCTTCCATCTGAAATGCAATTTTAGAAAATAAAAATTTTATCAGTCCACTATGAGCAAAGGGCGCATGGTAGGTTTTGGAGTACATAGATTCATGTCAGTTGGATCCTGTATCTTGCTAAAAAGCAGGGGAAAAGGCTCTGTGTGCAGGGCCCCAGGACACTGGCTGGACATGAGGACATCATTCCTCAGTCTATGAGTGACAGGGCCTATGTATGTCAGATTACATGTCAAGATGAAGAAGATCATCTTATCTTGGTCATGGAGCTCAAGGGAACACAGCAAACAGAGCAGGATGTGATGATAGACCCAAGAGTGTGGTCAGAAGGAAGGAAATATGTGAGAATTCCCTAGTGTTAAGCACCCACTGCAAACCATCAGCCCTGAATAGGCTCAGTCCAGTGCAATGAACCCCATGCTGACGTGTAGAAGAGTTAAACCCTCAGAGCGTGTCATTACAGATCAATATATATTTGACTCTTTCTTCTCCCTGTGCACAATTCCATCCTTTTTTCCTTTCTGCAAGAAACTGACAGGCTGTTGACTAATGCAGCCACACTTCCCTGACTCAAAGAGGCTGGGAAAGAAAATGTCTAAGCTGGATTTGTTCTGCTACATCTGCTAAAGCATTTTTCTGTACTAATAAACTACCCTGGATTTAAATAATTTTGTCCATTCAGCTTGAAGTTGCTCAATGAGACAGAGTGATTTCCAGCCAGACAGATGAACAGGAGTAGTCATCATGCCTCATGAGGATAAAACTCACTGGAGCTGCAGGACATTCTGGAATGAGGTGAAAAATCCTTACTGCCACCCTGTAAAAAGATGTCACCAAGGTAGTTGGAAGCAAGGAAGGCTCAGGACCCATTGCTATGCCCCCAAACCTGGGCTTTTTTCTTATATTCCTCATCTCATTGATCCACTCGGCTTCTACACTGTTCCAGACAGGAACCTCCTGCTGTCATCACTTTTGGCTCTTCCACCCCTACCTGTTCCTTGTGCTTCTCCATGTCTGTCTTGTCTACATCTATATATTGAAAACTGCAGTTTAAAATCCTTGGGAAATTTGATGAGTGATTTGATGAGTCAGCAGAACATGTATATTCATTTGAAAAGAAAACATAGCATGACATTTGAGATTAAAAAAGACTTAGAAGCCTTAGTTATGAACTAAACTTAACACTAATTTTTTTAAAATGATAACATTTCAAAAGACCTGTCCCATCATATTCAGGCTCACGTTCCCTGTTTCAGTTGTCATAATTTAACACCATTTCCCAGGGCTCTTCAGAAATCTAATACTGAAAACTCTGACATACGACGAAAGCTAAATTTATCACCTACTTTTTTATCGATAACCTTGAGTAAAATCAGTCCGAATCATACAACTTCTCAAAACAGCATACTCCAGATAAACAAAGCTATTTCATTTTAGTTAGACTAATATAAAACAAATGCAGAAACATAGCAGCAGCACAGGCTTCCCAGAGGGCCACCGTAAGGATGGTGTTTTCCCTTGTCATGAAGCAGGACTCTTTTCTGGGGCCTGAGATGCCCAACAAGTAACTGAAAGGAGAACAAAGTTGGACTTTCACTGGTGTCCTTTGTTACTGTAAATCTTGGATCAAATCTCTTATGGGTTCTGCATAGTGACATGTTGATCATGGAAGGAAAGTTTGTCTGGCACTGGCAGTGCAGAATTGATTAGGCTTCAGTTCACAAGATGTTATTCCTCTTTGAGATGGAGGATATTGAGATCAGAGGTAGAAAGGGTCATTCAGCTATACCAGGAGCTTCCAGCTGGTGTCCTGAGCCAGTGACCACCTGCTCCAGGAAAAGTGGAGCCTCCCAGGACTGAGTGGGATGGACAATAGTCCACCCCAAGGAACAAACCACCTTTCAGCCCCCAAGGCTCCTCAAAGCAGTCTGGCACCAGGACTGATGCAGTGACAGCCAGACCCCAGCCTATCAGCTAACCCTCAGAAGCTGGCCTCCTGGGATTGCGGGCATGCTAGTATGGGCACCAGCCTCAGCAGTGCCCTCCCCTGGCTACTCTTCTAGCTGGAGTCTTCTACTATCTTCCTTCTAAATTTTTCAAACATTTTCCTATAATATGGGCTTTAGTTTTATTTTCCATTATTATTAAAAGCAAAAATTCATTCCACCTGGCAACTGTAGCACCCGCCACCTTTCCAGTGCTGTGTTGCTATGTGTGGTTAGTGTCTACCATATTATATAGTGCAGACAGACAACTTTCATTCATATCACAGAATTTCTACTGGACAGCAGTATTCTATGAGATTTCCCAAACTACTGTCATCATACACACAGCCTGCTTATGTTACTCTCAGGCCTAATTCTTTAGTAGGTTGAGACTGACAGCTGAAATCAGACTCAAGGCCTTCTGTGCCTGTTGGAGTCAGAGGGCCTGAATGTCAGTCATTGAGCTCAGATCCACTCCATACTTTCCACTTGAAATCCTTGCCCATTTGTCAAATTCTCATTACACCCTAGAAAACAGACAGACAAACAGAATAACAAAACAAAAAACCCAAAATCAAAAAAATCTCCTTGGGT
>PVIR01018399.1:16662-33548 GCA_004026965.1 Petromus typicus | reverse complement strand
AGTTTTGGGAGTATAGCCATTTTGACAATATTGGTTCTTCCTACCCAGGAGCAAGGTATGTCTTTCCATTTTTTGATATCATCTTCTATCTCCTTTTTCAGAGTGCTATAGTTTTCAGAGTAGAGGTCTTTCACCTCCTTTGTTAGATTGATTCCTAGGTATTTTATTTTTTTGGGTGCTATTGTGAAAGGGACTGACTGCCCAATTTCTATCTCAGTGGGTCTACTATTTGTGTATACGAAAGCAATTAATTTTTGAATGTTGACCTTGTAACCAGCTATGCGACTAAAATTGGTGAGTAGGTCCAGCAGGTTTTTAATTGAGTTTTTAGGATCTTCTAGATAGAGTATCATGTCGTCAGCAAATAATGACAATTTAACTTCTTCTTTTCCAATCTTTATTCCTTTTATTTCTTTCTCATGCCTAATTGCTATGGCTAATATTTCCAGAACTATACTGAACAGAAGTGGTGAAAGAAGACATCCTTGTCTTGTTCCTGATCTTAGTGTGAAAGGTTTCAATTTTTGACCATTTAATATGATACTGGCTGAAATTTTCTCATAGATAGCTTTTATTAGTTTGAGATACAGACCATTTATTCTGATCTTCTGTAGGGTTTTGAATATAAGTGGGTGTTGTATTTTGTCAAACACTTTTTCTGCATCAATTGAGATGACCGTATGATTTTTGTCCTTAAACCTGTTAATATAGTGTATAACATTGATTGATTTATGTATGTTGAACCATCCTTGCATCCCTGGGATGAATCCAACTTGGTCAGGTGTATAATCTTTTTGATAATTCTCTGTATTCTGTTTTCCAGGATCTTATTGAGGATTTTGGCATCAATATTCATTAGAGATATTGGCCTGTAGTTCTCTTTTTTTTGGTTGGGTCTCTCTCTGCCCTTGGAATCAGAGTAATGGTTGCTTCCAGGAATGAGTTTGGGAGTACTGCTTCCCTTTCAATTTTATTGAAGAGCTTCAGAAGTAGAGGCACTAACTCTTCTTTAAAAGTTTTATAGAATTCAGCACTAAAACCATCAGGTCGAGGGCTTTTCTTTGTTGGCAAGTTTTTAATTACATTTTCAATTTCACAGATTGTTATTGGGGCATTTAACATTTCTATATCTTCTTTATTCAGCTTTGGGATTTCATATGTATCTAGAAATCTATCCATTTCTTCTACATTTTCCATTTTAGTGAAGTATAAATTTTCAAAGTAGGTGTTTATTATCCTCTGGATTTCCTCTGGGTCAGTAGTAAATTCTCCGTTCTCATTCCTAATAGCATAAATTCGAGCCTTTTCCTTCCTTTGTTTAATGAGGTTGGTTAAGGGTCTATCAATTTTGTTTATCCTCTCAAAGAACCAACTTTTCAATTCATTGATATTTCGAACCATTCTCTTGGTATCTATTGCATTAATTTCTGTCCTGATCCTTATAAGTTCTTGCCTAGTGTGAACTTTGTGTTTGTTTTGCTCTTCTCTTTCTAGTCACTTGAGGTTCAGCATTAAGTTGTTTATTTGAGCTTGCTCCGTTTTCTGGATGTAGGCTTTCACTGCTATGAATTTTTCTTGTAGAACTGCTTTTATTGTGTCCCATAAATTTCTATATGTTGTACCGGGGTTATCATTTAGTTTTAAGAACTGCTCAATTTCTTCTATGACCCATTGGTTGGTCAGCAGAATGTTGTTCAGTTTCCATGTGTTTGTGAAGATCCTGGGCTTTCATTTGATATTCAGCTCCAATTTCAGAGCACTATGGTGCGACAGTATACAAGGGATAACTTCAGTCCATTTATATTTGCTTAAACCTGTTCTATGAATGAGCACATGGTCTATTTTGGAGAATGATCCATGAGCAGCTGAGAAGAATGTAAATTCTGACTTTGTGGGTTGAAACACTCTGTAGGCATCTATTAAGTCCATTTGCTGAAGAGTCTGGTTGAGCTCAAGGATTTCCTTATTGACTTTTTGTCCAGTTGATCTGTCTCTTTGTGACAGTGGGGTATTGAGGTCCCCTACTATTATTGTATTGGAGTTTATCTGGTTTTTCAAGTCCGTTAATGTTTGTTTTATATAGTTGGGTGCATTAGAATTTGGAGCATAGATATTTAAGATTGTGATTTCTGTCTCTTGGATTTTTCCCTGAACTAAAAGATAGTGTCCATCTTTATCTCTCTTTATCAGTTTTGGCTTAAAGTCTATTCTATCTGCAAATAAAATCGCCACTCCTGCTTTCTTGCTGTTTCCAGTCTCATGGAGTATTGTTTCCATCCCTTTACTTTCAGTCCATGGGTTTTTTTCTGAATTAGGTGTGTTTCTTGTATGCAGTAGATTGTAGGATCTTGCTTTTTGATCCACTCTGCCAGTCTGCATCTCTTAATTGGCGCGTTGAGTCCATTGATATTAATGGTTATGACTGATATAGGTAAATTTAGTGCTGCCATGTTTTCCTGTTCTTGGCTATGTTATTCTACTTCTGCCCTTTCCCCATCAGTTTCTTGTTTGGTCCCATGGGTTGACTCGGTTAGGTCTCATGGATTTGTCATTTTCCTTATTTTTCTCCAAGATATTCTTTAAAATGTTTTGGAGCACGGGTTTTGTATTTGTGAAGTTTTTCAGGTGTTCTTTGTCATGGAAGTATCTTATTTCCCCATCAATTTTGAAGGATAGTTTTGCAGGATACATCAGTCTGGGTTGGAAGTTATTTTCCTTTAGGGCTTGAAAGACTTCACTCCAGGCTCTTCTTGCATTGAGTGTTTGAGTTGAGAAGTCCACTGTGATCCTGTTGGGTTTCCCTTGGAATGTAACTGTTTTCTTTTCTCTGGCTGCTTTCAGTATTTCATTCTTTTTTTTGGATATCTGGGACTTTTATGATGATATGCCTAGGTGTCAATTTTTTTCATGTCACGGGCATGTGGCATTCTGTATGCTTCATATATTTGTATGTCCAACTCTTTACCTTTTTCTGTGAAGTTTTCTGCCATTATCTGTGTGAATAGCTTTTTGATGTATTTAGCATTGTCTCTTGCTTCCTCAGTGACTCCAATCAATCTAATGTTATTCTTCTTTGAATCATCTAGGAGCTGTTGGATTGACTTTTCATTATCGCTTGCTTTTTTCCATAGATAATGCCTTTCCAGTTCACTGGTTGAGATCCTGTCTTCTCGGTCTGAAATTCGGTCTTCTGCCAAATTCATTCTATTGCACAAACTTTCATTTTCTTTCTTAATTTCCTGGACTTCTGATATATACTGCAAAATTATCCTGTTTATAGGTGTTTAAAAGGTTCCATTGCTTTTGCTATCTTGAATTCTATCAACTCCATGATTTCCTCTTTAGCTTTATTAATCATCATGTTGACAGTGTCCAATATCTCTGCTTTCTTCTCAGAGATCAGTTCTGATTTCCATTTTACTAGATCTGCTTTGGTTACCATTTCCAAGGGCCCTGGAGACTGGGCTTCAAACTTCTCTATTTCCCTTCCCCCATGTTTGTTACCTTGGGGTGAGGATCTTTGTGTCTGAGACTTTGAGTGTTTCCTCATCTCTGACCTGTCCTGTTCTCTGGTGCTGTTTGTTGCAAGTCACTTTCCTCCTAATAGGAACCTTAAAATAGCAGTGTTTCCTGTGTTGTTCTTTGCAGTCTGTATTGAGACCTAGAGAAAAACCCCTAGTTCTGGCACACCATATGAGGCACTCAATCAATACAGTCAGAACACCTTCTCCCATCTTCTTTAGAGGCAGGAAGGCTCTGGCTTCTGCACTGCTACAATGGTGCTGCCTGAGGTTTCAGTGGGCCCGCCTTCTCACCAATACAGAGTCTCTGGGCTCACTTGTGCAGTCAGCCTGGGAGACAGTTAGCTGTAGGTCCTGTGCACCTGCAGTGGTAGGGGCTGATGTTCCTACAGGCTCACCTATTCACCAGTACAAGGTATCTGGATGTGCTTCTGCAGTTGACGTGGAGAAAGTCAGACTCTGACCTGCTAAACTCAGTCCCTGGGTGCTCTTCCAGAGTGGACCTGGAAGTGAATCTTGCTTCTTAATTCATTTGCCAGTCTGTGTCTTTAATTGCCACATTGAAGCTGTTGACCTTAATGGTTATATGTATTGATTTAGCCCTGTCATGATGTTTTCTTCTTGTTGGCACTTTTATTCTTTTCTTTTCCTCTTTTCTTTCAACTTCCTTCCTTGCCCTATGTGGTCATTTTGCTGAGTCTCATGATACCATGGTACTTATTGTCTTTTTCTTGGATATTATTTAAAATTTTTGGAATACAGATTTTGCATTCATGAAGTTTCTTAGGTATTCTTTGTCACAGAAGTATCTTATTTCCTTGTCAATTTTGAAGGATAATTTTGTAGTATATATCAATCAGGGTTTGATATTGTTTTCTTTTATAGTTTGAAATATTTCACTCTAGGCTCTCCTTGATACAAGTTTGCATTTAAAAGTTTACCATGATTCTGATGGACTTTCCTTTGTATGTGATTTTGTCCTTTTCTTTGCCTTCTTGCAATATTTCATTCTTCTGTTGGGTTTCTGGGATTTTGATTATTATATGCCTTGGTGTAGATTTTTTTATATCATAGGCACTTGGATTCCCATATGCCTCACTTATCTGTATGTCAAATTCTTTTTCTTTTCCTGTCAAGTTTTTTGCTGTTATATCTGTGAATAGATTTTTTGGGGGGGAAGGCATACAAACGATTGAACTCAGGCCTTTGTGCTTCCAAGGTAGGGGCATTACCAGTTAAGTTAAATTTCTGGCCTCAAAGAGTTTTTTTAAATGCCTTTTTCACTGTCTCTTGTTTCTTCACTGACTCTAATCATTCTTATGTTATTATTCTTTGCATAATGTAGCATCTGCTGGATTGGTTTCTTGTGGTCTCTTACCATTTCCTTAATTTATTCCTTTTCTAATCACTGGCTACAGCTATCTTCTATGTCTGATATTTGGTATTCACATTCATTTATTCTATTACTTAAACTTTCATTGGAATTTTTAATCTGCTGGAAATGTGTTTGAAACTGTTTAACAGATTCCGTTACTTTCATAATTTGAGATTATATATGTTCCTGATCTCTTCTTTAATTGTATTAGTCATATCTTCCACTTTAGACACTATCTCTATTTTTTTTTTTTTGAGACAGTGTCTTGCTTTGTAGTTCAAGCTGGTCCTGAACTCAGCCTTGAAATCATAGCAATTCTCCTGCCTCTGCCTCCTGAGTGCTTGGATTACAAGCATGAACCACTATGCTTGGTACTGTGGTATGTGGTTACTGGGGATCAAACTTGGGACCTTGAGCTTGCCAGGAAGATGCCAGAACCACTGAGCTAAATCCTCAACCCACTATCTCTATTTTTATCTGACAAATTATTTCTGATTCCCATTTTCTAGATCCTCTTTTTCTACCAGCTCAGAGTCCTAGTGTTTGAGCTTCAGTTTGCTCTATTTCCATTTTCCCCGGATTCTCCTGTGATGATGATCTTTGTGTTTGGATTTTTTCTCATTTTTACTGTTTCTGATTTTTTTGGTTTAATTCCTGGCCTGCTGCCTGGTTCATTGCAAATCTCTTCTTAGTATTTGGAACCCTTAGGAGATGGCTACTTCCTGAGTTTTCCTTCTTGGATCTGTAATGCTCCTTAAACAATTTCATTTCTGGAACATCATGGAAAGTACTTAAACAGAACAATCAAATCACCTTCTTTGGCATCATTCAATCAGTATCATTAATAGTATCGAACACAGCACAGAAGATGACAAGCTTTGACAATTTCTATTCTGATACCTTTAATTTCATGAGTTAGATATGTGATCATATACCAAAATTTTAGAACTAGCCATAAATATGTTTACAGCACACAGGTCCTTCTATATAGCAGTATTACCCTTTAGGAATAAAGAGTCACTAGGAAGCTGTGTGTGTAGAGGGATAGAAGGAGAAGGAGAGATTATAAATAGGGCTTGAAGATATATAAAGAGCACACAAATCCTTGGAAACTAATAGAGGCTAGAAGACAAAAGGGACAGAAGGGACAAATACAAAACCTGGTTGTACCTTAGTTATACCATGGAGCAGGGGGGAGAATCAGGTCTGATTGTCATTTCGGCCTTTGCCTGCCTTAGCTAGAGCTACCTCAGAGAAAGGCAGAAGCTGAATGAGTAATCAAACATACTTTGTATCCCTTTTCTCTGCACTTCTGTTTGTTCTTAAGGGAACCAGACTCTGTAGGGAAATCTTTACTGCCATCAGTGACAGTTTGGTTGATCCTGATGCAGGGATCAGAGAACAGAAGATCATTCTATGGCTCAGATTAAATTTGTACAAGCCCAGCAGGCCCCTGAAACTAGGAACACTGGATTAGATCTCACGTATCCATGAACATCACTGTGGGCTTCTCAGTGGTGGAGAAGAATAGATAAGATGTCCTCTTGAGGCTACTTCTACCCACCTGACTGATTACACTGCACTAAAAATACAAAGGTTTTTTTTGTTTTTGTTTTTGTTTTTTTTTCAACTTCTTATTCTGGAAAATTTTAAGTATTTAGGAAAGTGGATAAAGTAGTGTAATGGATCCCCAAATGGTAATCGACAGAAAGAATTCCTGCACACAGTCAAGCATGGTTGTGCATACCTATATAATTGCAGCATTGTGGGAGGCTGAAGCAGGAAGACTGCAGACTTGAGCCCAGCCTGGGAAGCACCAGAAGACTGTCTAAAAATAAAAAATAAAAAAAGACTGAAATATGATTTGATTTGAAGATTCTAGATTCAATCCATAGTACCATAACAAACAAAACAATAACAACAAAACTCGCACAAACCAAAGTGTATAATATGAAGGGTTTTAACAACATAATTGAGAAACCATCAACACTGTTAGGATAATGAACACATTTGTTACCCTTCCTCCAAATCCTTTCATATCCTTGATAATATCTTCTGCTGGTGGCTGAAGATATCTTCTCTCCCAGACTGTAGCAAACTATCCTCTGCTTTCTGCCTGACTGACTAAATCAGCCAGAGCTATCTGCAAGTTGGGTGGCAGAGACAGTAAACCTGGGTACTAGGCCAGTTTCCTCTGCTTTCACACAAACTCCTTACAGAACACATCATTCAATTACTAAGACTTTCAAAGCAGTTATCACAGAGCGCACAGTCAGAGCTGTTCTGAGTGTGGAGCCTGTTTGGTGGCACAGGACACATGAGGGCTGCTGACTCACCATGTCCTAAGTGCAGACACCGTAGCTGAACTCTTTTAGCCAGATCAATCAGGGTTCTCTAGAGAAACAGAACTGAGGGAATGCACATGCACGCTCACACAAAATGAGGGAGAGCAAGTTATTTTAAGGAATTGGCCCTCTTAATTGTGTAGCTGTCCAATCTGAATCTGCTGGTCAGACCAATAGGCTCCAAATCCCGGGGAGATTTGCTGTCATGTCTGGAGTCTAAGACAGGTCTGGAGATAGAAGTGCTTCTTCCATGGGAGACCTCAGCTTTGCACCTTATATCTGTCACCTGAGTGGATGGGGCCTATCAGTATTATAAAGAGTAATCTGCTTTACTCCAATTGTGTTGACTTAGAAAAGGTGATAAAAAATACAGTGAATGTTAAAAAATTTTTGAAAACCATTTGCATTAAAATATATATTTCCAAGAACAATGGTACATGTGTGTCCAAAGTGAGGGAGAATAATAACAATAGGTTTTTTACTGAAATAAAATTCACCTTACTTTATGCTCACATGTCTCTTACTGATTAACCAAGTATGGTAATCTCTGTCAAATAAAAACATGATGGTGTTTCCTGGTCCTTTTCACACAATCTGGCACTGGGAGACTTTTGGATCCTCCTCAAAATAAAAGTAACCATGAAAGGTAAATATTTTGGATTGATCAAGCTCAACCAAAAGCATTCAGGACAGAGAACTTCCAGAACTGCTCCTGCAAGGGGCAAGAGTGATTGAATAAGTGTGTTCAAAGCAGCTGAGTACTCTGAGAGACATTAATAATATAATAGTACCTTTTACTATAATTATTCAAATTTAAACTTTCATTGTATTCTCAGTTATTCTCATAAAGATTGATACATTAGGGCTGGGGAGTTAGCTCAGTGGTTCCAGCGCCTGTTTTGCAAGTGCAAGGGCCTGGGTTGGATTCCCCGGTAACCACATAACAATACTGGGCATGGAGACTCACCCCAGCAGCAACCAGTACCACATACCACAGTGCCAGGCGTGGTGGCTCACGCCTGTAATCCCAGCACTCGGGAGGCAGAGGCAGGAGGATTGCTGTGATGCGAGTTTGAGGCTGAGCTCAAGGTCAGCCTGAACCACAAAGCGAGACCCTGTCTCCAAAAACCTAAAAAAAAAAAAAAAAAAAAAAAAAAAAAAAAAAAAAAAAAAAAAAAAAAAAAAAAGGATTGATACATTAAAATTTCATTACAATGTTTGGACTGGTATTTGACCAACAAATTGACATGCAAATCTGACACATAAAATTATGAACTAGGAAGGAAATGTTCAAAGGGAAACAGCAACTGGGTAGGGAAAAAGGAAAGCAAAGAAGGGAAAGGGAAAAAATGATGATAAAAGGAAAAAAAACAGAAACAAAGCTTATATATATGTGGGAAGTACAGGGGTTGAAGGGAGGGCAGGGCAATGGGAAAAAAATAAGAATCAAGATATATTGTTTATGGCACAAATTCCAAATGAGGAATCTGATCATAATGTCTTCCCAAAATGTACCAGTAAACTCAATTTATTGAAAAAATTAATCATCCCAGAAGCAGACTCTGAGATGGATACCAAGGTGCAGAAGGTTTAAAAAGTGTTCACAAGGTCCGATGCGAGGGTAGGGAGCAGGACCAAGCAGAAGCTGAGCAGTGGCAGTCCTGGTCAGCTGCATTTACAGAACCTTCGAAGAGGATTGGCCATTCAGAATTATGCCAGCGTGGAGCAAGGGGCTGTACCTTCATGTAACCAAGTCAACTCATTATTGGATATAAAGTGCCAGAAAGGGGGCAGAACAGTGGGAAGGTAGCTTTCTCGATCCAGGCATTCTCTTTAAGAGGCTAGCAGTACTTCTGGCTAATGGGAAAATAAATCGTTCCTCACAAAGGAGGATCAGGCTACTTTATCCTCCATATTTACCCTCCATTTCTGGTGGTCTTCTCACTCCTGTGCTCCACATTCCACTTCAGACTGTAGACTCTCTGAGTGTCTGATCTCACTGTGTTTCTCTGTATTTCTAGCACATGGGCTATTGTCTGACACCAGTACACACTCAAGCTCACTGGCCACCAAAACAGGTTTAAGGCAGTTAATAAGAGAGATTGGTGGAGCTCCTCATAAACAGTTGTTCCTTTTACTGCAGAAGTGCTGGCCTTTAAGAAACCCCACAGACTATCAGATGAAAGTAAAAATAGCCTTTCTTGGCATTGGAAAATCTGACTTCCTTCGACAAAGAGGTCATGGGTCCCCCTCTTTCATGGTTTCTTCTTTTTGATTAACTAGCAAAATCATTGAGGAAAGAATATTCAACTCTATGGAGAAAGAAAAATAGATATGCTTAGGTAAAGGACATCTTTTTTTAAAGCTGCATTTTCAGGTGACTTTCATTTGATTTACAGAAACCATGAAGTATAGATCTGTGGGTTGGAATCATAACAATAGAGTTAAACTCTATTTTTTTGAAAGCAAATGAGATGAACTAATGGTGTCTTCTGGTATTGGGTGGCAGAATAAGAAATTAAAAGCCAGGAGCCAAATGAAAATGACCAGTACTCTGAAAGTTATTTGTGATATAATGAAAATAGGGACATAAGTGGACTTCAGTCCAACTCTGCATTTACTACCTCTGTAACACTCCATTTCATGACCTCAACTATAAAAGAGGAAGAAAAATAGATGTTCTTGATGTGAAAATCCTCTCCACATATTAAAATGATTTTCACTGAAGTAATTTGTTCATCTTAACAAAAGAAAGGGTGAAAATAGACCTCAGAAGGTATGAGATACTGAGAATTATTGGATATCAGGTGTATGTCAAAATTCTGTACCATGTCCATCTATTAATGAGTAGAACGGCAGTATAGTAAATTATTACTAATAATTTGGATTCTAGATAGTGCTTTGGTATTGTCTTCATCTAAATAATCTGAATAACAAACTTTAAAAAGTACTTTGAATAGTAAGACATTACCTATTGATGGAGCCAAAATAATTTATATGAGTTAAGTCTAGTTTCATGAGTTTTGAGAAGTTAAATACTCATATAATATAATGACTACCATAGTCTTAGACAATATTTCCATCGCCCTCAACACTTTCCTTAGGCTTCTTTGTAGTCAGTTTCCCCTTCTAGACCATAGGCAACATGAATGTATTTTTGTTGCTAAGAATAGGTTTCTCCTATGTAGAACTTTATATAGGTGGAATCAGAGAGTATGTACTATTTGCATTTAACTTCCCTCATTTTAGTGCAATGTCTATGAGGTCCATTCATGTGTGTTTGAACTACCTTTTTGTATTGGACAGTATTCGTTTCTCAGGGTGCACTACAATTTATTTTCCCATTCATCTGATGACTGCCTCCACTCTGGAGGAGGGGTGGATTATGAGTAAAATTACTACAAACATTTGTACACAAACACCTGTGTTTATACTTGAGTAAATTTTGTGTATTATTGGATCTTATGGTATGTATATATTTCAGTTAATAAAAAATTGCCAAGTGATTTGCCAAAGTGTTTGTGGCATTTTATGTTCTTGTCTGCCATAACCATTATGAGTTTCAATAGTTTTACATTTTTCAACACTTAGTATTGTCAGTGTTTAAAAGTTTTAGCTGTTCCTGTGAGTCTTAGTGATATGCAATTTGGTATTTATTTTCATTACTCTAGTAAATATCTTTTTATGTATATTTTTTCAAATATTTATTGGTCATTTGTATATTTTCTGTTTGTTCACCTGTTTTGTGCATTTTAAAACTGAATTGTTACTGATAGCTCTTAAAAACAAAACAATAAAGTCGGACAATACCAGAGTACACTGTATCTAATGTATTTTGCTTCATCAAACTTTTGTTTTAGTATATATACACAAAATTGTATGTACTTGGATATGCATTTATACACATAATTATACTGTATTACAATATTTATATATTTATTATAATAATATCTGATTTGTTATTTAGTCATAACAATATACTTCTTAACATCTTAAATTTATTGAAAGTCAAATTTTCTATTAATTGCACCTAACAGTTTTTTTGTTCCAGCTTATGCTCCTATAGTTCTTCCTTGGGACAGCCTGTTTACTTTCTCCTCTTTACATATAGATTTGGAGTTGTGCATTTGAATAAACATACAGCAAATTGTTCCTCCTTCTTGGTTTATTGCTAAAAAGTGGAAATTATCTCCATTGATATTTGGATCCATAAGGTTAGATGGAAAATATTGGTAGGAAAAAATCAGATAAGCATAACAGAAAAGATCTTTAGAATAGAAATATAGATTTTTATGTACATTTGAAATTATATTTATGTCCTTTAGATAATTTATGACTAGTTAATTTTAAATTTCAAAGTCTTTTTTGTAATTTTCAAGATTCTAGAATTATTAGGAGTTTTGTGTTTGGTTTAAGAAGTTGAATGTTGTTGAGTTTTCTGCTTTTTCTAGTGTTAAAATGTTTGTAAAAGAAATTCCTTACATGCTTATCTGAAAAGAAAAGAATGATACAAAATATTTCTTCTTTTTTTTTTTTAGGTTTTTTTTTGAGACGGGGTCTCGCTTTCTAGTTCAGGCTGGCCCTGAGCTCAGCCTTAAACTCACATCACAGCAATCCTCCTGCCTCTGCCTCCTGACTGCTGGGATTACAGACATGAGCCACCACATCCGGCACTGTGGTATGTGGTACTGATTGCTGCTGGGGTGAGTCTCCATGCCCAGTATTGTATGTGGTTACCAGGGATTGAACCAGGGCCCTTGCACTTGCAAGACAGATGCCGGAACCACTGAGCTATATCCCCAGCCCCAAAATATTTCTTAAAAAATAGCAAGGAATCATGAAAAATCAATGCAACAGCTACTAGATGATGCAAAAAAATAGAATGACATGATTGATTGGAGTCAATGAAGGATTAAGAGACAGAACAAAAGACAAATAGACTATTCACAGATGCAATTGCAGAAAACTTTCCAAAGAGGGAAGAGTATTTGACATAAAAGTAATGAAGAATATATACCTTTAATTAGCTATGATCAAAAATAAATCTACACCTAGGAATATAATAGTCAAGATTCTAGAAATCCAACATAAAAGAAAAAATATGAGAAACAGTTAGGGAAAGGAAACAAATCACATACAAAAGAAAACCCATCAGAATCACAGCAGATTTTTCAACAGAACTCTTCAGGTCAAGGAGAGCCTGGTGTATTTCAAGGTATAAAACAAAATAACCTCCAACCTAGATTGATGTATTCTGCAATACTATTTTTCAAAATTGATGGAGAAATAAGATACTTAAATGACAAAAAACACTCAAGGAACTTTATGAATACCAAACCAGCACACCAAAATAGTCTAAAGAATATCCTAGTAAAAGACAATGAAGATGACAACTCCATAAACCTCAATAGAACCAATCCATCAGGCAAGGCAAGAAATTAAATGGAGGGGGGCCAACAACAGGAAAATATCATTATAAGGATAAGTCAACACAGTCAGTTATAACTGTCAATGTTGCACGGGATGCTTATTTATTTAGTACTGGAGATCAAACTCATGACCTTGTGCTTATGAAGTAGACACCAGAGCCACTGAGACAAATCCAGGGCCCCTGTAACTGTCAAGGTTAATGATCTATAGAAACAGCTGCTATAGGACTAGATTTAGCTAGGCAACTTGAAAAAGGCTCCAAGAAAATTAATGTAATTAGGAAGTAGGGTAATTCTGACATGGGATATCTTAATAATTTCTATTAAGGATGCAAGAGGAACAGGGAGAAGCTATAATAAATTTTAAAAAAATACAGAGTCCTGGTGGGAATGTAGACTCATACAACCTCTGTGTAGATCAGTGTGGAGATTCCTCAAAAAAGTAGGATTGGAGGTCCCATTTGACCTGGCCATCATTCTTCTAGAAATATACACAAAGGAATTAAAAGATTCATATCACAGCTACATATGTGCATCCATGTTCATAATAGCTTAGTTTGTGATTGCTAAGTCTTGGAAGCAACCCAAATGTCCATCAACTGGAAACTGGATAAGGAAGATGTGGTTCTTTTATAGAATGGAGTGTTACTCTGTCATTAAAATAATAAGATTGAGTCATTCATGGATGTACCTTCAGAACATCCTCATAAGCGAAATAAACAGGTCATAGATGTGTAAATATCATATCTTTTCTCTGATATGAGAAAATGAAGATGTAAATGAGTTTTAGTGTGTATAGTTGATATTGTGAAGTAGAAAATATTTAAAAGGAAAGAGAGTGTCAGGGTAAATAACGAAGGGAAAACGAATGTGGTAATAATAAAGAAAAAAGAAAAAGATTGTGTGTAGAGGGGGTGGGGGGAAAAGGGAAAAAATGAGAATCAAGTCGTGTCATGTACTGGTACAAACTCTCAATGTTGAATGTGATGATGATGTGTATCATAATGTACCAATAAAGATTAAAAAAATAGTAGCCACTTGTTTTAGCTGTGACATGAAGATGCTGGTCATTTTTGCACATTGAATTTGAGAGGTTTTCTGTCATAGTGTGTGTCTGTGGCGGGATGAAGGATAAAAAAGATTACTCAGAGATGAGAATAATTCAGTCACCAAGTGGGCCAGAGGGACTACTCAGCCCAGAGCACCCAGTGTGAGGGAGACTTCCAGGAATAGTGACAAGCTGTGAGATCTGAGCTATTTATTTTGAGTATTAGTGCAAAAAAAAAAAAAAAAAAAAAGAAAGAAAGAAAGAAAGAAAAAGAAAAACAATTTGGAGAAGAAACTATTTCAAGGTGAGGCAATTTTCCTGGAGAAAAGGGAAAGCCAAGGGCCAGATATAATATGCCTCACTTATCTAAATGTATTGTTTAATCATTTACTTCTCATAGAGTTTGTGTGCTTTAGTTTGACAAGTAACCATTCACTCATTGGTCAAGTTCTCCACATTTCCCATTTTACTGTTTTGCAGCATTCTCTAGCATAGCACACAGAAGATTTTGAGGACTGAAAAAAAAAAAAAAGGTAATTCCAGTAATCCAAATGTGAAGACTGAGGCTATAAAACCAAATTTTGGGGTTGACTCAGTAGGCAACACCATGAAGGTGAGTTAGGTGATGCTGTGACATTGCTTTGTAATTTAGGAAGCTGGGCCTGCAATTGACTCTGGAGATTAGTAATCTTGGTATTAAAGTTTGTGTGAAAAGCACAGTGTGTACTAAACTTTCTCTATTGACTCTGAATGATTAAAGGGGATAGATATGATTCACAAAGTACAATACCAACATTACAGCTAAGCCAATTGCATGTCCAAAGGGCTTGTTGGTGCTCATCAAACCAGCTGATTATTGCCTTAAGGGTATTAAGTTGTTCTAAGATTTCTTTATATATGTTGGTCTGAGCATTTCAGAGGTAACATTTTGGAAATAGCTTTTCATAGCTGAGCTGTACGAATGGAATGAGTTAAAGTGACTGGAGTGGTTGCCACCGTGGCACTATACAAGAGTTACAATTAGAATATATGGAAAATGTTTCTGTCCAAGTGCTCTGGTAATTTGTTCAAAAACTGAATTTCCCAACCATTCTCTCATGAAGATTGGTGCTAAACTTTGGCTCATTGCCTTAATATCATAATATGAATAATGTTTAATTGAGAGATATTAAAATTATAGACCATTTGGGATAGACATGAATACAATGACTAATATTGGTGGTATTAATGACTATGCATAATGTAAATTCTTTTTTTTTTTTTTTGAGACAAGGTCTCGCTTTGTAGTTCAGCATGGCACTGAGCTCAGCCTCAAACTCACATCACAGCAATCCTCCTGCCTCTGCCTCCCGACTGCTGGGATTACAGGTGTGAGCCACCACACCCGGCACTGTGCTATGTGGTACTGATTGCTGTTGGGCATGAGTCTGCATGCCCAGTATTGTATGTGGTTTCTGGGGATCAAACTCGGGCCCCTGCACTTGCAAGACAAGCACCAGAACCACTGAGCCAAATCCCGGCCCATAATGTAAATTCTTTTGCCAGGAAAGGCCATGCATGGAGTAACAGGTACCAATCACTGGAATAACCAGAGTGGCTGCAGTCCCTCCCCAAAGGCTAGGAGGTGGCAATTAAGCTCTCAGATATATGAGGAAAGGAGTTCTGGATTTCCTCATGTAGCTATGTCAGAAGCAGGTGGGATAAGAAAATGATCCCAATAAACTGTGCTACTTACCTGAGGTATATATGGCAACAAACTCAGAAAGATAAGGAGCCTTTTTAATCTTTATAATTTTGGAGTTGTACATAGCTAAGTGATGTTGTAAGAAACAGGTTCTTAGAAGTTAAAGCAATTCTTAAACTTTGCAGCACCTTTTCTACTTGAGTGGTGAGTTTTTTTCTGTACTTCTCTGAAATATCCTAAATCACAATTTAAAAAATTTAAAGTCTTATTCAATTAAAAATTCTTTCCACTATGTCCCCATTTTTGTTTAATAATTGGGTTTTGAGGAGTTCATTGATTTGGTCTGTAATGGTTAGTCTTGAGGGGTTGCAAGAGATTTTGATGATATTTAATATATCAGAAATGGAGCAACGTTTGTAGGGAAATGGAAATATAGGTAGGGCTACTATCTGTTTTAATTTGTGAAGGTGATATCATTAAAAAAAACATGAGAATAGATGACATTTAATATGTTCTTCAGACAAGTTTTATAAATGCCTAAACTTATGAAAGAGCAGCTCATCATTTCCATCATAAGTGCCATTTCAGTCACTTGTAGAATCTCCATAACATAGGCCAAATCAGTAACAATATTGAGGAGTTGATCTGGGGACTGTTATTTTTTTTATCAGTTATGGTTGTCTTAAAAGTTGAATTTCTGTAAAATATTTAATAATCATAAAATTTTATAGAGAAAGCTTGAGAGCAGGGGAAGCATAGCATTTTAGCATAACAATTATAATTAACAATCATTATTTTTTAACATGAAGAAATTTCATCTTTTAGTTGAGTGACATTTAAAAATGTATTTATCTACAGATGTATTTTATGTGACCTGGTTTGGACTGTATAGTGTTTGGGCATCTCATTGGTATGGCAAATATAATTATGTGAACATAAAACTTAGAAAAGTATTTGTATATATATTTTTGGTTGTCTCATGTGAGATTGGCATGTATATTTCATTATAAGTAGCTAGAAAACAAGTAAAAAGGAGAAGCCAGATATTTGAGTTTAAAATCTTATCATGAATAGTTTGATCTGAAAGTCACTTGTCTGATAAGATGTTTTTCAGTTTTGCATCTTTGAAGACTTGCATATTTGGGAAATACAAATATACTTAATATACCACAAAGCCAGCATAATGATGTCAAAATACAGGTTGGACTCTTCCATAAAAAATGATAAGATTGAGTCATTTATACTCAAAAGGATGCACCTTAAGGATATCCTCACAAGTGAAATAAATAGGTCACAGATGTGTAAATATCATATCTTTTCTCTGGTATGAAAAATTAAGATTTTGGGCCGGGGAGTTAGCTCAGTGGTTCCGGCGCTTGTCTCGCAAGTGCAAGGACCCGGGTTCAATTCCCCGGTAACCACATAACAATACTGGGTGTGGAGACCCACACCCAGCAGCAACCAGTACCACATACCACAGTGCC
>PVIR01018399.1:0-16562 GCA_004026965.1 Petromus typicus | reverse complement strand
GTATCATATACTGGTACAAATGTACTCCTCTTGAATCATTCTCTTAACAAATACGTAATGACCTTCATTCTGTCACCTGATCAGTGTTGGTTTGAAATTCACTTTATCTGCAATTGGAATTGCTACTCCTTTTTCCTGTGTTCCTATTGCATGGAATATTTTTTTCACCTGTTGACTGTCAGTCTGTGAATTTCTTTTTGACTTAAATATGTTTCTTGTATGCAGCATAGGGTTGGATATTATTTCTTTCTGTGAGGGAATCTTGAGATAGGAATTTGTTATGTAGTTCAGGCTAGCAGTGAACTGACTATGTAGCTCAGGCTGCTCTCAACTCATGGCAATCTTCCTTTCTCAGCCTCCTTAGTACTGAGATTACAGGCATGCATCACCATGTCACAGTTCTGGAGCTTGTTTCTTGATACATTCTTTTAATTTGTTTCCTTTGATGAACTGTGATCATTAACATTGATGATTATTATTGGATATTGTTTTTTATCATCTGGTTTTCACTGTGTGAATTTCTTTTTGAGTTTAATGTATTTCTCTTTCTTTCTTTTCTTTTTTTTGAGACAGGGTCTCGCTTTGTGGTTCAGGTTGGCCCTGAGCTCAGCCTCAAACTCACATCACAGCAATCCTCCTGCCTCTACCTCCCAAGGGCTGGGATTACAGGCGTGAGCCACCATGCCCAGCACTGTGGTATGTGGTACTGGTTGCTGCTGGGCGTGAGTCTCCACACCCAGTATGGTATGTGGTTACCGGGGATTGAACCCAGGTCCTTGCACTTGCAAGACAGGCATCGGAACCACTGAGCTAAATCCCCAGTCCCGTTTCTTTCTTTCTTTTTAAAACAGGGTCTCCCTTTTGTAGTTCAGGCTGGCCCTGAGCTCAGCCTTAAACTCACAGCAATGCTCCTGCCTCTGCCTCCCAAGTGCTGGGATTACAGGCTTGAGGCTTTATGCCTGGCACTGTGGTATGTGGTACTGATTGCTGGTGGGTGTGAGTCTCCATGCCTGGCATTGTAGTGTGGTTACTGAGGATTGAACCGGGGCCCTTGCACTTGCAAGGCAGATGCTGGAACTACTGAGCTAAATCCCCCACCCTTGAAAGATAATTTTAAAGATACATCAATCTAGTTTGGAGTTTGTCTTCTTTTAGTGCTTAAAATACTTCATTCCAAATTGTTTTTGACTTAAGGGAATGTATTGAGAAGCTTATTGTTATTCTGATGGGTTTTCCATTGTAGGTGATTTGTTTTTTTTCACTGATAACTTTAGTATTCTGTTCTTCTGTGGAATTTCTGAAATCTTGGCTGCTATATATCTTGGTGTAGTTTTTTCTAGTTATGTGTATATGTAATTCTACATGCCTCACTTATTTGCATGTCAAATTTTTTCCACATATTTGGACAATTTTCTGCTATTATTTCTGGGAATGGATTTTTATGCTCTTTGTGCTATCATCTGGTTGTTCATTGATTCTAATTAATCTCATTTTTTATTTTTAAATTCAGATCTTATTGGTACATTATGAATACACATCTTACATTTGTCTTTTTTGCATTATCCAGTAGCTGTTGGATTAGTATTTTGTGGTCACCTACTATTTTAGGAGTTTTTTGATTTGATGATCACCAACCAAATCCCTATCTTCTATATCTGATATTCTATCTTCATATGGGTTTACTCTGTTACATATATTTTCAGCAGAATATTTAATTTCCTTGATTTTTATTTGTGTCTATTTTATGGAATCCAGTTTTTTCTATGTTAGACATCCATATCTTTCCTAAGCTACTCTATTTGTTTTTATCTATATCTACTCTAGAGTCAGTAATCATTGCCTTCATTATGCTAATCATCTCTAATTATTTGTGTTTATTTTTGGTTAGGGACTTTTTGACCTATTTTTTTTTTCCTTCAGCTTCTCCCATTTCATAGAATTCAGCTGAGAGATTTTTTATTTCTTCCACTTCAAGGTCCCTTTGTTTTGTCTTGCATGGGTTGGTGATTATGGATTATATCTTCTCTAAGTTTTTTTCTCATTTTCTACTATTTGTTTGCTTATTTTCTGCACTTATATTTATAAGTTGGTTATAGTAGGTAGATTTATTACTATTATGAAGACTTATTAGGAAATAACTTTTCAAAAGTATCTTCTAGGTGTAACCAGATTTTTGAGTCTGACTTTATATCCTGCCTGTTCAACTTATGAGAGATGAAGTGTTGCTACTTGATTTATTACCCTGTTCTTTGGTCTTGGACTGTAATATAGTTTATGACCCCCAGATAATCTAGCTATGAACATATAAGGAAATGAATTGATCACAATAACTATGTTATCTTGAGTGACATAGTACCATTGGTAATAACAATAGCACAGACTGGAAAATGATGAACTATGAAAATTATGAATTTGTTAACTTTAATCATAGATCCTAGTTTTATAGCAATTATAACAAAATCTAAGGTAAATTTAAAAATTATATACAGTAAATATTCACTCGATGAAGTGATTTTATCCAAAGAGGATATAATTTAAAAGGGATAAGAAAAAACAAATAGATACATGAGAGAAAGAGAGTAGATGCAAGGCTGAAGTGAAAAAGGAAGTGATGAAGAAGAGAGGAGGGAAAAGAAGAAATAAGAAATAAAACAATGTAAGACAAAACAAAAAACTAAGTATAATGTTCACATTCGGGAAAAATCAATAACAAAAGAAGAAGAAAAAAGAATAACAAGAACAGCAAGAAAAAAGGAGGGAGAGAAAGATGCAAAGAAAGCAGAGGAAGAAGAAAAGAAGGAGGAGGAGGAGGAGAAGAAGAAGAAAAAGAAGAAGAAGAAGAAGAAGAAGAAGAAGAAGAAGAAGAAGAAGAAGAAGAAGAAGAAGAAGGAAGAAGGAGAAGGACAAGAAGAAGAAGAAATAACAGTCTATAAGCATTAAAATTTTTTTTCTCTGCCATTCCAAGCCTATGTTGCCTATGTTTATCTTTTGGGCTCTATAGTTTTGTGGTAGCGTATAAGCCAGCTCTGCTCTCTCTGGGAGTCTAAGGAACCCAGATCTATGCTAGATATTCCTAGAAATTCTGAAGTAGGATTAGGGTGGGTGTAGATCTCCCCAGCTAGCCTGCAGTATGTTTAAGGTAGATGCCAAATGACAGTTCAGACTAATCTTGGCTTCTGGTTATGGGTTCGGGGCCTCTTATAATAATCTGGTGTCTGTTTCTGGCCTGATCATGACTTTCTGACCCTGGACTTCTCCTGTGGTCACTTCTTACCCAGTCACTAGGGGTTTTAACACTGGGAGTCCCAAGGCAGAAATAACCTATAGCTGCTCCGAGCCGTGGGTTCAGTTGACTTCTTCCTAAAATGGCATCTATTCAAGCACCATCCCCAGCCAACACTGTAGTCACTTCCCTGAAGTCACCTGCCAGTTGTTCTAGTACAGCATCTACTGCTTCATTTCCCTAATGTGTTCCTCTCTGGAGGTGTCTAACCTCACCTGATTGTACCATGTGTCCATAGATTCAGTCTTCTAATGCCATGATCCAGGAGCTGTAGAGATGGTACAAATTGCCTCTTCCTTTGTCAGTATCGAAGTCTATTGCTTCATTTTTTCTGTGAGCTCCAGTGTTCCTTTGAGATCCTTCTTGAGTCTTGAGAATGCCTCCCTCCTATTCCACTTTACTTGCCAATGTCTGGATTCCAAATCTTGGAGAATATGATTTATGTTTACCTTTTGACCATATTCCTCAAAGTCTCTCCATATTTCTTCGTATAAACTGTATCCTCCACAAACCCTTTTTGGCATATTTGAGCTCTCCAGTTCTGCTTCTAAGTTTCCTTCCTTTTTCCTACCCTAGTGGGGCAAGAACTTTAGCACACACAATCTTTTCAAATCAAAACATCTCTACACTTAAAGCTTTTACTACATTTTCTTCTTTATCTTACTTGCTATAATTTGTCTATAATAAAACTGGCTGTGGCACTTAGATTTTAAAGTGTCCTTCTCCTTTTTCCTGCTTTGTTCCCAGATTACTGTATTTTTAAGTTTGATTAGTTGCCAACAAATCTAAACAACTTTGAAAAGAGTCCTTATCTTTACTGAAGCATCAAAAGAATAAATTAATCCTGTCATTGTAGTCTAAGAATTTTCAGTGTATGAGAAATATTTTAAGCACATTAATTACATAAAACTACCAACACAGCCAGAAGTGAATTTATCAACTGTCTATAATTTTTGACAGTGGGTTCTTGTGACCCTGCTCTGGCTCTTACTCTGGAATGTGAACATTTTATGATTGACTCTCTTTTTTATTGAAGCACCAGATGTTGTGTCCCCTTCCCATTTCTTGTGTCCTCTATTTCTTGAAATAGGGTCCCCCTCATTTTCAAATTCAGAGTCGTTCTAATTGGCTCAGTGATAGCCTTTCCTACATTTAGGACATTTTTATTTTGTTTTAGTCTTTTTTACCCTGTATAATATTTTTACAATATTTTTGAAGATGTCCCTCCTTGCTACAATTATAATGTTTTTCAGGCTGCTAGGCAACAATAAGTACTTGTACCTTGTGAATCTTAAGGGTCATATGGATGGCATGAAGAAAAGTCTAGGAATTTAGAATTGAATCTGGAGATTAGCATAGGGTCCTTTTTCACAAGCATGTTAATATTAATAGAAATTCCTGTGTTTTTGAAAGACTGAGCAGTGGTCCTGGTACAGGGGATCCCTAATTTATGAGTTCAGTTCATTCATACAGGTTGGTTGTAACTCAAGTCGGTCAATGAAAAGTTCAGTCTCATCTACACAGTTTATATGTAGGCAGCTCTCAGTGTTCTGAGAGAGACATTGGCCCAGAATAATTCAGTTAACCTATGTAGGGAACTGTAGATGACTTACTCAGACTTCAAATGGATTTATGGATGCCTGCCCTGCACTGCAGGACCAACTACTGGGATTACTGACATCTGCCCCACCCTGAAGGATTTTAAACTACAAGGATTACTGCACTGGGATTATTGACTTTACTACTTACTTACTGGGATTTACTTACTAAGATTTAGGAATGTCTGCCTTGCCTTATGGATCTTCAACTACAGGGATTATTGTGGGACTACCCTGTTTTATGCATGCTAGGGTTGGATGTAGAGGCTTGGTACCAAACAAAGGTGCAGTGAGCTCAGGGCTTTCCTCTTCTGCTGCTGCTGCTCAGAGTAGCAAGAGTCAAGCCCAGGCTCAGCCTTTTTTCTCAAGGTTTCAATTTTGTTTGTTGTTTGTTAATTGTTTTGCTGTGGAATTCATGGGGGAACTGAGTTTTCCACAAGAGTTTTGGCTGCATCCTGTTCCCCTGTCTCCCACAAACCTACACAAGAAACGATATTGTAGTGCTTCTTTCAGAACTCTGTAAAAGTTAAATCTGTATCTGTGCTTCCATCTAGAAGCACAAAAAGCTGGAGTTCAAGTCACAGTTCAAGATTTTGTTCATAATTTAAAACTAAAATTTCAGTAGTAACCAAAGCTGTTCACTGTCAGGCCAGTTATAACTCAAGGATTCACTGTATTCTTGAAGCCATACATTAAACTCAGTAGTAGTAAGTATGACGTCCTATTGACTCTATAATTTCTTCTATAAATAGGCTCTTTACACTTTTATCAGAATATTCTTTTTAATCTCTGAATATAGTATAAGACAAATGTTCATATCTGGATTCCTGATTTCTCCTAGAGACAGTAGACATGTACTTTTTAATTATTTCTCTTTAGTTTCTTTTAAGATGTTTTAATTTTTAATTTTTTAAATTTTTTTAGGTTTTTTGAGACAAGCTCTCACTTTGTAGTTCAGGCTGACCCTGCGCTCAGCCTCAAACTCACATCACAGCAATCCTCCTGCCTCTGCCTCCCAAGTGCTGGGATTACAGGCGGGAGCCACCATGCCCTGCACTGTGGTATGTGGTACTGGTTGCTGCTGGGCGTGAGTCTCCACGCCCAGTATGGTATGTGGTTACCAGGGATCAAACCCAGGTCCTGTGCTTGCAAGACAGGTGCCGGAACCCCTGAGCTAAATCCCTGGCCAAAGATGTTTTAATTTTTTAATAACACAACATTTATTGGTACATTTTAGGCATATATAATGACAACACTTGAATGGAGGACTGAAATCTGGAGAGGGCAGAAGTTCCCTCAAAGTTGGAAGGAAAAGAAAAGGAACTGTAGATGGACAGAGGGAGGATGAGGCAGCTTTTAAAATGGGCACTTCTCTGTTTGGATAATTGAATAGTAACCCTGCAGAGGTACGAGGTAGAACAGTGTACACTTTCATGGGACCTAATGATTGTTAATTTTTATCCCATGTATTCTCAGCTTTCTACTTCCAGACTTCCCTCCAAAAGGGATTGAGAGTATTGTTGGTAAATTACTATTAAGAGTTCAATAAGTTGAGGGCCAGGGAGTTAGCTCAGTGGTTCCAGCGCCCGTCTTGCAAGCGCAAGGACCCGGGTTCAATCCCCGGTAACCACATACCATACTGGGTGTGGAGACTCACGCCCAGCAGCAACCAGTACCACATACCACAGTGCCGGGCGTGGTGACTCACACCCGTAATCCCAGCACTTGGGAGGCAGAGGCAGGAGGATTGCTGTGATGTGAATTGGAGGCTGAGCTCAGGGCCAGCCTGAACTACAAAGGGAGACCCTGTCTCAAAAAACCTAAAAAAAAAAAAAGTTGAGGTCCAGAATTATAAAATTTAGATATTTTTAAGAGACATTGTACCTGTTATAAACTGCTTTTCCTCTTTAGAAGAAGTTTGACCCATACTGTAGGCAAAGCAGAAGAAATGATTGTGAAATAGAAAGAAATGTTCAAAGGGCAAGAGAAACAGGGTGAGGGTAACAAAGGAAAAAATTGAAAGTAAGAAGGAAAAAAGGAAATAAAGCTGAAGTATATAAGGATAGAAGGATTCTAGGGAGGGCACAGGAAAGGGGAAAATAACAATAAAGATACATTATGTACACTCACAAACTCTCAATGGTGAATGTGATTATATGTTCTACCTAAAATATGCCAATAAACTCAATTTAACAAAAGAAATGAGGCCGGGGAGTTAGCTCAGTGGTTCTGGCACCTGTCTTGCAAGTACAAGGACCTGGGTTAGATCCCCAGTAACCACATACCAAACTGGGTGTGGAGACTCACGCCCAGCAGCAATTAGTACCACATACCACAGTGCCGGGCGTGGTGGCTCACGCCTGTGATCCCAGCTCTTGGGAGGCAGAGGCAGGAGGATTGCTGTGATGTGAATTGGAGGCTGAGCCCAGGGCCAGCCTGAACTACAAAGCAAGACCCTGTCTCAAAAAACAGAAATGATGTGGTTCTTTTGTAGAATGGAGTATTATTTTGCCATTAAAAATGATAAGATTGAATCATTCATACTCAAATGGATGTACCTTCAGAACATCCTCATAAGTGAGATAAATAGGTGACAGATATGTAAATATCATATCTTTTCTCTGGTATGAGAAAATGAAGATGTAAATGAGTTCTAGTATATATAGTTGATATTGTGAAAGAGAAAATATTTAAAAATAAAGAGGGTGTAGGGGTAAAAACAAGGGGAAAAAGAATGTGACAATAATAAAGAAAAAAAGGAAACAAAGCTTATGTATATATGGGATGGGGTTTACAGGGTGGGTGGGGAAGGGTAAGAAATGAGAATCAAGTCGTGTCATATTCTGGTACAAACTCTCAGTGTTGAATGTGATGATGATATGTATTCATAATGTACCAATAAAGATTTGAATTTTAAAAAAAAGAAAAATAAAAGTAAAAGAGCAAAAATTAAAACAAATGGATTACCTCCATTTACTTTAGCAATTGGACATTTAAAACACTTTTGGGATCATAACCCTACCCATGAACCCCTCAGAGACATTCCAGGCTGTCACATGGTCTGTGTCCCCTGACCAGGAGAAAGGCCTGAGTATGGCCTTGTTCCTTTTCCAGGCTTTCGGAGGTTGGTCCTCTATTTTTACATAGCAGCACATTTTTTCCTTACAAATAGGCTCCATTTGTCCACTGTGACTGAGGTGCTGGGAAGGATGAAAATGTTGAAGCAGTGATGAGATTTAGGTTAGTTGCCAAGATGATGGAGAGACTCTTCAACCCAGGGCCACCAGAGTTAGGGAGACTCCCAGGCGAAGCACCGAATTTGAGAACTTTCAGGCTTTTACTTAGAATAACAGTGTAGGAAAATAGGTTTGGGCAAGAAACTCTCTCAAGGAAATAGACATAGTTTTCATGAGGAAAGGGGAAGGATAGTGAGCACATACAACATGCCTCACTAATCAAAATTTCTTGTTCATCCATTCTTCTCTCTGAGTCCACATGCTTTTCTCATGTAGTTTAACCATTCGCTCTTCCAAGTCCTCTACAGTGTTGTTTTTTCTCTATCAATTTGCACAGTGATCTTATCTGATGTTAAAGTTTCATGAAATTTTAAATTACAGAATACTAAGGTTGACTTGTGACTAGCTACTGTGTGACTGCTGTCAGGGGCTGCTTTTTGTTTTTGCAAAGATTTTGATGCTTCTAATCCAGTGGTCTTATCACTTCACCATCCTGTACTATACAACATTGTGTGTGCAGTCATTTCATGGCTCCATGGAGAACACAGGTTTGAAGAGTGCCCAGTAAGGGCTGGGGTGGAGGTGTATTATGAATTAGAGGTTCTCCCAGACCATGCAATTCAACCTTCTATTCCTTCAATACTCAACTCTTACTCATCTCCTCTATCAGAACTCACTTCCCTGGGAGTTCTGACATCAACATATTTTGGATATAAATGTCGGATGACATTTCCAGAGACCGTTTGTAAGAACAAGCAAATGTCATCAGTTTGTTTTCAAAAGTCTTATTTTTATTAAAAATGAACATATGCTCATTAAAAGAGAATTAAATAGATAGTAGACTTTAAAAAAACACTCGGTTTCACCACCTGCAGAAAGAACACTATTGATATTTTGGAGTATTTTTGTGAGAAGCAGTTCAGTGTAAGGCCTTTGTACTAGGGGCTTGTTATCTTTTGCAGCCTTGGGCCTGGTGGGATTCCTGAGTCAGTGGTCTGCACTAATGGTGCTGCCCCAAATTAGACCGGGGGTCTGCTCTGAGGGGAGCTGCCCTGGGTGTTTGCCAGAGATACGCTGGCACCAGGAAAACTGCCCTAAACTTTACACTGACCCTTACTCCTCCCTTCATGAGGGGTCACGGGTTTAGTTTCTCTTTACATTTCCTTGAGAAAGAGATGTGAGGGAGACTGAGCTTGTGGCTTTTCAAGGTCATGAGAAAATATGAGAAAAACAGAAACTGCTCCAGGTGGTTGGTGGGGAATCATCCAAGCGGTTAAAAAATACTTTTCTGGGCCGGGGAGTTAGCTCAGTGGTTCTGGCACCTGTCTTGCAAGCGCAAGGACCTGGGTTCAATCCCCGGTAACCACATATCATACTGGGTGTGGAGACTCACGCCCAGCAGCAACCAGTACCACATACCACAGTGCCGGGCATGGTGGCTCACGCCTGTCATCCCAGCACTCGGGAGGCAGAGGCAGGAGGATTGCTGTGATGTGAGTTTGAGGCTGAGCTCAGGGCCAACCTGAACTACAAAGCCAGACCCTGTCTCAAAAAACCTAGAAAAAAAAAAAACCTTTTCTGCTAACGAGGTGTTTTTGACTTGTTTGATCAATAACAAGAAAAACCCCCGTCAACAAGATTTGTGCAAGTGTTTGCCATAGTGACCAATTAAGACCAAAGCATGGGCGGTAAATAAAAGCAGGAGTGAGCAAATGAAAGTTGTGGTCTTACTCCTTGTTAAGATTGTTTGTATAAAAGGACAAGAAGTAATAAACTCAGCACCTTCAGCCTTCAGTGGGCTGAGGTCCTCCTGATCCTATCTATATCTCTCATAATTTCTTTTTTTTCTTTTCCTCATCCTCACCATCCGACTCGAGTTCGACTTTGTTGCCGGCAGGCTCCGGCGTATTTTCTGCCAAAAGTATCTTTTCCCACTGTGTGTGTGTGTGTGTTTGTTGTTTTGGTCAGACTCACTATGTAGTTTTTATCTTTCTCTTTTTATTGACTATTAGCATAAAACTTGCAAATATGATTTTAATATTTGACACAATTATATGGTTACATTGTAACTTATTTGGCTTATTTCCATTTTTGAATGTTATGAATAATCCTGTTATAAATATCTTCTGCAGTAATCTTATTACGTATCTGTTTTGTCCCACTAAATTCCTATTGCGGAGCTAATAAGTAGAAATTTTATTTTCCCCCTTTTTATTAGTATATGTTTGGATACGTTAAAATACATTCACCATGTGCATCTACAGTTAACATCTTGATCCTTTTTTACTTCCTTTTCCCTTCCATCTCTCCTGTTTCCCTCTGTCTTTAGACTCCTTATCCATTTCTATAGGAGCTATCAATGAACTTTATTATTAAATTAGAGCAGTTATATTTTGAGAGCAAAATCCTTCAGGCTAAAGGAATGAAGTTCTCTGGGTAGTGGCTAAAAAGTCTAAAACAGAGAAGTAATGGGATGCTTCTGAAAAGTACAGTGGTTTTGGGTTTTCTCTGGAAGGAAGTCAGGGGACAAGGAGGTGGCGTGAAAGAAGTCTGCAGACCTAGATGGTCCTAGAGGAGATAGCAAGGATTCATTCTAAAAGTAGGTCCCTGCCCACACAGGGAAGGCAGCCTTGCCACTTGCATAGCTGTTCCCATGATCCCAGTCCCTGACTCAAGGCTACTGAGTGTGTGGGGTGGGGAAGGGACAGTGATAGATACTCATGGGCATCTGCTTGCAATGAGTCACAGAAGAGAAATACACATCAACATGTCAGGTCTAAACTGCATTTGGCATCAGGACCAAATCTCCTCATTCTCAGCTGCTTCTCATTGCAGACATTTTAAGTCCCACCATGTTCCCTGGATGAGACCTTAACTACACAGTCAGGGGAGGCTGCTGAACTCTGTGTCACCAGCAGAGAGACATGCTGGTTAATTTTTAGGTGGCAGTTTTCTCTCATAACCTCTTAAGAATCCTGGAGGCACTTCTGAAAGTCTGCTGTTGTCTTGAGCCAGGTTTTATACCCTGAATGAAAGGGAAAAGCAAAGGATCACTTTCAGCAGGCAAACAGGAAAGCTGGGAGACCAGGTGCTTCTTAGGAAGGATAATAGAGGAATGTATCCTGCCAAGACTATCAGGATGTGGTGGGATTTGGGATACTAATAGCCTCTTAGGCAGGAATATAGTACTAGGGTAGAAGAAGTGTTACCGTTGCAAGGAGCAGTTATTACTAAATGTTTTACTTCAGTGAAGGAAAAAAGAAAATTAATATTTACTGAACACTTAATACCCTAGAACCTGCTTAGCACCAAATTTGCAGTTTGTCATTGACCCCCAACCTGCCCTATGAGGTTAAGTGTGAAAACTGTGTGTGAACCCCTTGAAAATGTGAACAAACTGAATTTCACAGAGGTTGTGCTGCTTGCTGAGGTCACAGAGCTGGTTGGGTGGGAAGCAGGAGACACAGGGCAAGCCTGGTGTCTCCGTGTAAGTAATATGCCTAGAAATGTGCAGAATATGCAGCATCCTCTGCTTTTCGAAATGATCTAGAAAAATGTAAGAGTTCCACATGTAATTGTAATCTATGAAGATAAAAGTTCATAATTTTATATTTTATCAAATACTTCTTTTAACCTTAAGATTCATGTTTTAAGAAGATCAATGTAATGATTTTAGTAAATAACAGAATTGCACAGCTGCTAATCCAAGCCAATCCTTGGACATTCTGAAGATGACATGTTTTCTTTTATACCACAAGGCTGTGTCTGAAGGTGGTGGAAGAAAAACACTCGAATCGCTGCTGAACACCCACATCAATGACGGGGAACCAACTAGAGCCTCAGTGATAACAGAAAGGCAGCTCAGCATGTGTGTCATAGGTTTACCACCATGGGCCTCAAGTGTTTTTCTAGGCTCAGAGAAAGGGAAATAATCATCATTCCAGGAAGCAGGGGTTTGCTACAGCAGAGACCACGGTGAGACAGGGTTTCTGGAAGGGCTGTCCTAAAAATCAGTGATAGCCTATATGATATCATGTGATGGATTGCAAAATTGTGTACAGGCCTCCTAGTGTTGCTTAAGAATCTGTTAAAACTTACCACTTTCAAGTTCCACTTGCAGTCATTTTAATCGTTTGTACTAAAACTTTGAGCTTAGAAAGCTGAGATGTATAATTTTCTTTACTTGTCTGGTGCTAACATGTTTTTGTAGTTTTGGCTTGGACATCATATATGCCAGACTGCATAGCACTCACGCTGTGTGACCTCCTCCCCCACTTCTCAAGTATCATTTCTATTCACTTTTAAATCCTGTCATTATTACTACCCTACTATTTATCACACTGTATTTCATGGCCCTCCCTTTAACTTGGTGTCTTTCACCATTACAGTCTAAGATAATGGTACAGGACTTTTTTTCCCTTTAAAGGATAAAAAAATTCTTATAGAATTTGTTTGGATTCTTTTTAATCTAGGGAACTGAAAAATTGTAATAATTATTGTATCACATTTAAAATTTGCTAAAAGGGCATTAGAGAAGATTGTCCACAAAGCACTGAAATCCACTGTCACTTACAGGATGACAATCCATCAGAAAACCATATGAAAATATCTGTGAAACTTTAATGCAGTTAAACGGTATTAGGATGAGCTGGTGGAGTTTGGAGGTGGGGAGTTAGTTTAAGGTTTTGAGTTATAAAAAGTACTTCATAAAGTCACACATTTAGAAATTATTTGTCTTACTACTTTAATCCTGGAAATCTTAAACATTTAGAAATATCGGCTGGGGATTTAGCTCAGTGGTTCTAGCGCCTGTCTGGCAAGCGCAAGGGCCTGGGTTCAATCTCCGGTAACCACATACAATACTGGGTGTGGAGACCCACCCCAGCAGCAACCAGTACCACACACCACAATGCTGGGCATGGTGGCTCACATCTGTAATCCCAGCACTCGGGATGTAGAGGCAGGAGGATTGTTGTGATGTGAGCTGGAGGCTGAGCTCAGGGCCAGCCTGAAGTATAAAGTGAGACCCTATCTCAAAAAATAAAAAAAAAGAAAGAAATATTGTCATTTGACAATGGCTGTCACTTTAAGCACTGATCCTAACTTTTCATTTCATTCAACTTTGTGTTAACTCTGGAGCTCACTTAAAAATATATAAATATATATGTATATAAGCATATATAAAATTATATTTGTTGCCTAACAAATGACTTTCTCATATGGCATTTGCAAGTGTTCTATCCATGGTAATTAGATTTTCTTTTGGCTGTCAGACATGTGTTAACTAAAGAAATGTCTGGAGCTTTATTTTAAATAGGAGTGTGGATGTTAGTAATTACTAAACCTTTGAAGCTCTCGTTCTCAATATCCTTTCCATTTTGGCATTGTACTGGTTGAACACTTCAGCTGATTCATATTTAAGGGCCTCTTTGCACACCTCAAAAAAATTTCTCCCATTGTTCTGCCTCTTACTCTACAAAATATTGCTCACTTCTGGATCTCCCATTGCCTCCTGGCAGCAAATGTAACTGCTTCTGATTTATTTGCTTGCTTGTTTATTAAGAGCAATGAGGAGAGGGGAATCTGCAGTCTGGATGAGGATTTAGGTAGATAACCTCTCCAATTATCTTTTAGAGGAACTGTGTCTTTGCTGCATGGTATTTTCTGGAGTTTTAAAAACCTATTTTAGAGAAAGATTAGAAGACAAAATGAAGCTGGTTACTGCTATACAGATTTCAGTTTTGACAATAGGGACAGAGCAATGGGCTAGCACTGAGGCCGGTGAGAGAGGCTGTTTTTCACCACAGGACTAGCTAGGCTTTCTCTTTCTCCTTTGTACTTTTAGCAAAGTAATTTTTATGTTTTAAATTGAGGTGGAGGTTTAGATGTAGCTATTATAGTAATTTGTTTTGGTGATCCTTTCTTATGGGAGCTGAAGACAGTACTAGGGTTTCACTGTGCATCTGGTGTAGCCTGAAGCTCTTTCCAGAGCCTCAGTGGACAAACGGCAAATGGCAACCCTGTCAATGCACTGTGACCTTACAGGTTGCACCCAGTTGACAATGGCAAGGTCTTACCTGGAAGAGATTGACCACTATATTAAACTTTGTGGGGTTTTTGTTATCCCTTCTATTATGTTCCTTTCTTCAGCCCCTTAATTATTATTATTATTATTATTATTATTATTAATTTTTGAGATAGAGTCTCACTTTTTGTAGTTCAGGCTGTCCCTGAGCCAGCCTTGAACTCACTTCTGCTTCTGCCTCCTCAGTGCTGGGATTACAGGCATCAGCCACCACACCCAGCACTGTGGTGTGTGGTTCTGATTGCTGGTGGGCATGAGTCTCCATGGCCTGCATTATTGTATGTGATTACCGGGATCGAACCGGGTCCTTGCTCTTGCAAGACAGGTGTGGAACCACTGAGCTGAATCCCCAGCCCCGCTTTCTTTTCTGGGGCCTCAAGTGTGTGGGGTTGCAACAGGCCTTCTCAGTTCATAGTACATGATCGCCAAGTTCCGTCTTCTGTTTTCTTATTTTCTCTTTCATGTTTCACCATCACCCCCATGCTTTCTCTGCAGCCTTATACTTTCAAGTACCCTATCTAAGGTCCGACATATATCCAGAAAATGTAGGGATTCTTGGAAAGTAGGTGTGTGTACTTTTTAAGTTAACACATGCTGCTGTAGACTTTACTCTGATTTTTTTACTTCTCTCACTCCACATTAACATTTTGATATTTAGCTGTGCCATTCAATGCACACTTGGTTCATATTTCTAATTCCAGCAGAATATTCTACAGTTTAACTCTGGGATTTATTTTTCCATTTTCCCAAGGATGGTTAAACCAAGCTTCATCTAGTTCCTTGCTTTCATAAGCAAAATTCTGATGAATAGTAATTTTAGGCTCAGATATGGATTTCTTTCTTTTTCCACTTTAATTTTTCAGTGCTAGGGTTGGGACTGAGGGTCTTGCTCTTACTGGCCAACCATTCTACTTAGAGAATCTTTTTTTTTTAATTATCTTTATTGGTACATTACATATATGCATCATGATTGCACTCCATAATGGGCATTTGTACCAGTATAAGACACAACTTAATTCTCATTTTTTTCCCATAGCCCTACCCACCCTACCACCCCCCATATACATAAAATTTGTTTCCTTACTTTTTTGTTATAATCTCATTATTTTTCTTCCCCTTCACCCTATTTTACTTTGAGCATTTTCTGTTTCACAATATATAACATACAATTCTAGGACTCATTTACATCTTTATTTTGTCATACCAGAGAAAAGATGTGATAGGTACCTATCTGTGCCCTATTTATTTCACTTATGAGGATATCCTCAAGGTATGTCCATTTAAGTAGAAATGATTCAAACCTATCATTTTTTATGGCACAGTAATACTCCATCCTGTAGAAGAACCACAGCTTTTTTATCCAGTCTTCAGTTGATGGACATTTGGGTTGTTTCCAAAATGTAGCAATCACAAATTGGGCTGCTATAAACATGGGTGCTCATATGTCACTGTGATATGAGTCTTTTAATTCTTGTGTGTATATATCTAGCAGGGAAATGGCCGGGTCAAATGGGACCACCAATCCTAGCTTTTTGAGGAATCTCCAAACTGATCTCCACAGGGGTTGTACGAGTCTACAGTCCCACCAACAGTGGAGAAGGGTTCCTTCTTCTCCACAGCCTCACCAACATTTGCCGTTGGCTGATTCTGAAATGGCAGCCATTCTATGTGGATTGAGATGAAATCTCAGTGTTATTTTCATCTGCATCTCTAGAATGATGTTGAGCACTTCTTCATATGCTTCTTAGCTGCTCTTCTTCCTCTGAAAAATATCTGTTCATTTCAGATGCCCATTTTTGAATTGGGTCATTAAATTGTGTGGGCTAATTTTTTTCAGCTCTTTATATATTCTAGATAGGAGCCCTTTGTCTGAGGAACAGCTGGTAAAGATTTTTTCCCACATTGTTGGTTGCCTGTTTGCACTGTTGGTGGTTTCCTTTGTTGTGCAGAAGTTTTTTTTTAAAAGAATGAGGTCCCATTTGTTGATTTCTTCAGCCAATTCCTGTGCTATAGAAGTTTTGTTCATGAAGTCTTTCCCTAAGCCAGTGTCTTCGAGAGTTTTACCTAACCTGTTTTGCAACAGGTTTAGAGTGTCTGTTTTAATATTTAGGTCTCTTATCCACTTTGATTTTAGCTTGGTACATAGTGAAAGAGTTAGATCTAGTTTTAGTCTTTGGCAAGTTAAAACCCAGTTTTTCCAGCACCATTTGTTAAAGAGGCTATCTTTGCTCCATTGAGGATTTTTGGCTCCTCTGTCAAAGATGAGATGGCTCAGTGTATCTGGAGTAGTTTCTGGATCTTCTAGTCTATTCCATTGATCCTTGGGTCTGTTACTTTGCCAGTACCAGGCAGTTTTTTTT
>PVIR01018398.1:0-33458 GCA_004026965.1 Petromus typicus | reverse complement strand
CAGAGACTACACAGCTGGCCCTTCATAGAGGAATACACTTTTAACAGATGGAGAGAAATGAACTCCAGGAATTCAAAGGCGTTCACAAATGCTCATCTGAATATTAGCTTATGAAACAGTTTCATTTAGTTTCTCCATGAGTATCCTTTTGAAATTTGTGCAGCAAAGTGTTCAGCTTCAGCTTTGAAAGTTCCGGTTGACTTTGCCAACCTTTCTCCTCCCTTGGTCAGATTCAGTCTGTCCAGCTTCCCAGGTCTCCATTTCCATCAGTTTATACCCAGCTTTTCTTGAGAGTTGCAATAAACAGGGCTTTTATAGTAGGTGCCTATGGTTAGGTCACAGATCCTCCCTCTGTCCTGTTTGTGTCTTAATCTCTTCTCTTATAAAGATAGGAGGGTTTTATATATATATATATATTAGGAACCACCCATATGGCCTCATTTTGCTTTAAAACAAAACCTTAAACTTTTCTATTTTGCATTTCTCAACAAGGAAAGTATATTAATCAGTTTTCCCATTGCTGGAAAAAAAAAAATCCAACAGCCACCACTTGAAAGAAGGGAAGTTTAAAGTGCTTCATAGTTTCAGAAGATTTATCTGTGGTCTACTGGTTTCAAGGCAGGAACATCACAGTGGAATAAAACTCCTTCTCCTTTCCTTGGCAGCCTGGAGTAGGTCCTCTGTATTACTTTTCTCTTGTTAGAAAGACAAAATACCCATCACCTGAAGTTAAAGGGGAAAGGGCATATTTGGCTGATAATTCATAGAGGTTTCAGTCCGTAATCAGCTGGCTCGAAGGCAGGGTGGAAGAGGGGCAACAGTTTATGGTGGTGGAAGACAGCAAAAGCAACAAGAGAGTTGAACGTCTTGTTGCCCCTTTATCTTATTCAGAATACCAGCACGAGGGCGGCGCCAAAACGGTCAGTGTACTGATTTAGTAATAATACATCCTGAATCCTATTATCACACAACCTGAATCTTATCATCACACACTCTCGAATGAGCCATGAGGTTCTGAGGGGACATCTAGGCCAACCGATAACATCCTCCAAAGGCATGCATGTGAGCAACCACTTTCTCCAATGTCCCATCTCCTAACAGCACCTTTAGCTCACTGGTGATTCATCACTCCTACGATCCACAACCTTCTAGTTCCCCTTCTTGCCTAAAAGTCTACAAATCGGAGTCCTTTTGTTCAGAGCTATATCCTGAATGTTTTAAGAGAAACCATTATTTTAGAAGCTGTTTCACAATTACAGCTCACAAAGTGACTGGCACCCCTCGGCTTTATTCACTGGGATGTGGACACAAACAATGAGAGTTCCACAGGATTCACCTGTCTCCCAGTCTCCACGGCACTTCTCCAGGTAAATAGCTTCCCCTCAGGTGTTTTCCCTTCTCCCTGCAGCGCATCAGCACGCTTTCATGCCCTCTTTCTCCTTCATGTTGGCCAAAGAAGCCAAGAAAGCCTCCTTCTTCTCACCTTATCTCCACATGTTGGCCCTTGAATGTTACTCCCTAAAGCTGCATAAGTCTCTTCTCAGAACTCAACTCATTTCAAAGCTTATCTATCCCACACCAGATGAATGAGAAATATAATCAATTATTTTGTCTAGACAGTATCAGTCACTGTCAACCCCTGAAAAAGGAACAGGCCTGGGGACTAATGACAAATAAGTAAGCTTGAGGTGCTCATAATTAAATTGTGCACTCACAATTGTGCTCACAAGTTAGCTATCACCATATATGAAGTTTTGAATTAGTGTTAGATTTTCCTATCCCTTTTTATTATGTAACAAACACAAATGCATACGCAGATTTCTGTACATCTACAGAAACCCAAAAAGGCATTCTGATTTTAAAGAATCTGAGTGTTTTAGAAAAGGAATATATAAAAAATAAACAGAAACTTGTACCATGTAGCTGAATTTAAAGCATGCATTTTTCTTTTGAAACCAAAAAAATAGCAAGTTTGAAATGTTGTAAGAACAAGGGTAAGGGGGAAGTTACAATGATGTTGTTCATCTGGATGACTTCCTTATTCAAATGACTGGACACATAACCAGTGGCTCAGGTGCTCTGAGAACACATCACAGAGAGCATGAGTGCCCCATTCTCCTCTGCTTTCCGCCCTCATGTGATACACAAGATCAAAGACTGCTTCAGTCCAAATTAGGAGCATTCAGTATCTTTCTACCAGAGAAATAAAAGACAACCAATGTCAACTTCTAGTTTTAGTTTTATTCAATATTAATGCGGTATATTTGGGAGGTCTGGCTGATGATAAACTGTCATAATGAAAACGTCCAGGATGAAGTGTGACTCAGCTTAGTTAATGATCTCCATAAAAGGTTTATTTACTGTCGATTCTGTGGATAGAGTTTGTATGCTGGAATTTGGAAAGAGTTTGCAGGTGAGAGGTTTAAAAATTTAAAAATGTCATATACTTGTGTCAATTCTCCATGATGAATATAACTATTACTCACCATAAACATGTACTGATTTTTTTTTTTAAATAGGTCACCATAGATTCTTTGATGAGAAGCCAAAGTACAGAGAGATGGCCTGGTTTGAGTAAGGTCACCACAATAGATATTACACTAAGGATGTATAACTTGCGTGTCCCCTGCTTTGCTACGCTAAGGAGTGGTGAAGTATATTTCAGGAATTTCAATAGTGAAGTGCTTCCTGTAGTGTTTCCATGAAGTGGCCTCTGCATGATGAACGACATCACCTTATTAGTGCATTACAGAGTGAAATCTCCAGCACATCAGCAGCAGTGACCTGGGAACTTATTAGAAATACAGTCATGAACCCCACTTTAGATGCATGAATTAGAACTCTGCCGGGTGCTCCCCAAATCTACGGTAACAAACCTTCCAGCTCATGTCAAGGTCTGACAACCACTAATCCCGTTGTTTTCCAAAACCTCTGTGACTCGTAGGACATAGAAAGATGCCTAATCCCACTGCTGTTCCACTCTTAATTTTGAAATCAAGGTAGTCCAGTCATTTGTTGGCTCTAAACATTGAGAAAATGGCTTCAATCTACTAACTTATTCACTTCAGTCCTTCAAGCTGGTCAACTGTGTGCCTGTAGGCAAGTCAGTGATCTGTGTTTCAGAAGATGAGAAAAGTAGAAACTAAAACATGAATTCTGTTCTTGAAGAACTGACGCATATCAAGAAGACATGCCACATTTGATAAGTTGCTTTTTAAATGACACTTGGTAAATACTGTTATTATCTAGGAATTAAATGAGGTCTTTCTGTTCCATCTAGATCCAGATAAAATACTTTAGAATCCCTGTGGCCTACGAAACTGCTTCCAAGGTTTCTATGGATTGTTATTATGGTCACATCTGTCCCCCCGACATCTGATCTCTCTAGTAACTTGCTATTTTGGTTTGGATGTGAAGTACAGCCTTCTCTAAATTCTAAGGATCAAATTAAAGCAAAACATTTGCCTACACTATTCATGAATGTTCACCATGACACTATTCCCTGGAGATTTGAGAATGCTGTGAAAGGTTGCTACACTGAGGCAAGTAAGAAGATTTGAATCATAGAGTGAATTTCCCTGTATCTGACAAGTCTTTGAGGTTCCTCTCTGACTTGACCCCTTTTCCATGACCTAGCCTCCCAGTCTGCAGCTTCCTCTTCTTCACTCTGAGCCCTTCTACTAAGGAACATTCTAGGTTTTATCTGGTGCTTATTTCTCACTTGCTATCAGGATGAGATTTTCCAATTCCTAAACTGAATCAAAGTTTTGTTTTTCCACCACACAAATAAATCTCTAAAGATCATATCTGCACCAGATCTTTATAACAAAATAGTCACTTCTTATCAACACAAAAAAATGGTACTCTCAAAGTCAACTTGATGACTACCAAAATGGCTGTACTTGAAATACTAACAAGATCTTCAAACAGATTTTACTGATAAACATTTATTCAACAAAGTGTATAACATTTTTTTCCCAAAGAACTGAGAATGTCCATATCCGTGAGTAAAGTCCTGTCTTTCTTTTCTCAGGTTGTATTAACCAGCAAGTATACGATGGGGAAGGAGTTGGGATAAAGACAGGTATTCCCATAATTAGTAGATACATTGTTTTCAATTTTCTACAAAACAATAACAGAAATACTTGGCTCAAAGCTATTTCAGTAATTTTATGTGCTCAAAACAGTGAACTCTGGAGTCACTGCCCTGACTTTGGATCAAAGAAATCATTTTTCTTGGTGGTGATAGTTGAATCCATAAGAATAAATTAGAACAACCAGAGAAGGTGCGAATAATATGTTTTTTAGGAGAGAAATTTTGTAAAGATATAAACGGACCATGAAATAGAAATGTTACTAATGTATTGCCAATCTCATAGTATATTCGGGTCACTGTAATAAATGCCAATGATGTGGCTTAAAACAATTGAAATTTATTTCTCAAAGGTGTGAACTATGTTAAGTCACTTTGTAGTTATTATACCAAATATCTGAGGTAATCATATATAAAGACAAGAGTGTTATTTGGGATCATGGTTAGAGAGGTTTCCATATGTGATGGGCTGGGTACATTGTTTTGAGACTAAGGTTAGTCTCCATGTCGTGGCAGAGAGCATGTGGTAGAGTAAAGCCATTCACTAGGGGCCAAGAAAGTGAAAGAGAGACAAAGTAAAGGTCTGAGCATCGACTGTCCCTTTAGAGTATACAAACCTAACAACACTGACTCTCTGTTGGATTCCACCTCTTAAAATTTCCACCAATTTCCAGTGGCCCTATAGTGAAGACTGACATGGCCCCCTGGAGACATCTGGAGTCCAAACCATCCAGCGGGGGCTGGGGAGCTCAAGATTACGTCTCCAGCAAATCCGTTATCATAGACATGGAAAACTTCTCACTACAGCCTCACATCAGAGAAGGGATGAGGGAGGAGGCTTATGTTATATGGGAGCTCACAGAGTTCATCAGGGAGTCTTGAAGGCTGTACTTCCAATGCCACCATCTTGAGAAGTAAGATTTTAGCATATGAATTGGGAAGCACTGAGTCTATTTCAGAGATATGAATATAAATAATATAAAGAGGAAGACACTAGTATTAACACAGTGGTTACAATCCCTGATGCCACAGATAAGGAGGTTGAATATCGTGATAAATCCATTACCTCAGACACATTAAGTCACTGAACTGGTGAGGAATACTCCACTCAAAAATAATACCAACAAGTTCTAATAGGCTACAAATAAAATTGAAAGGCAGTGATATTTACAGTGTTCTCCCCACCATCTACTTCAATATATTTGCAAAAGAAAAGAGCAATTCAACAAAATTTGAAAGAATTCATATTGTCAAAAAGCAAATGAAATCAGGTAAAGGGAGGTTGGTATGGACCCTTCTCAGATAAAGAAATATAAAAAGCCAACAAATACATGATAAAATGTTCAACATAGCTAGCCATTCAATGAGTGCAAATTATGATGCAGTTTAAATAAGGCTGAGATTCCATCTCACTCCAAAATAAAATGGCTACCATCAAGAAATCAACCAATAACAAATGCTGGCTAGGCTGTGGGGAGAAAGGCATCCTCTCTTGTAAACTGATAAAATCACTATAGGAATCAGTATGGAGATTCCTCAAAAAACTAAAACTAGAAATTCCACTTGATCCTGCTGCTTCCTTTCTAGGTATCTTCCCCATGAAGTTAAAGACATCAGACCACAGTGATGTAACGTATGCACCCCCATTTACAGCAGCTGAATTCGTAGCTGAATCTTGTCCATCAATAGATGAATGGATAAAAACAATGTGGTATTTATACACAGTGGAATACGTGCCATAATTAAAGTTAAGTCGGAGGCACTGGTAGAACAGTAGAAATATTAAGTAATCAAAATAATATTAAAAATAGACATCACATACCTACAAGTATAGTTTATAATATTAGGCTTTTTAATCATTGGAGCAACAATAAATAGCTGATAGATCCTACCTCAAACTTAGTTTGGAATATGTTCCTTCAGCTATATATAGAATGCTTCTGGTTTTCACTAGAAACATACTAAACACCACATGTAAGCAACATAATGCTGCCTTTGGAGACTCATCAACACACTCTAATTTCCATGGAAAAGAAAATCTTAGTTTTTATTATATCAATGATATTTTATGAGGCCTTCTGATATCCATAAAAACCTATGACTCTGTCCCATGAGTTCATTTAATAAGACTGAATAGATTCAACCCAGAAAATTCATCCTGATAACTAAGGAAACAAAATCCAGTTTTGTCAAATAAGAAAATGAATGCATGAATCTATAATTTGACTTAGCAATTCAAAATGAAAGGTCAGATCATGTCCATGGGCCAGGAAGTAGGAACAACTATTGTTAAACAGCAAGTTAATAAGTGAATGAATGATCAGTTGTTCTCGTAGTCAGGGTAACTGACTTCTCTGTGATTTTACTGAAAAACAGACTAGCCAAAAAAAGCAAAAACATTCATTTTATTCATACAGTATGCATTTAATGTAAGGGAATATGGAGGCATAAGCAGGTGTTTGATGTTAATTAACATTTATCATCTTTGCTATTAGTATGTTTATGGGAACCAGGAACACTTGATTAAATATTGGTTATGAATGGCATGTTTTTATCCCCCCAAATTTATATGTTGATGTATTAACTCCCAATAGGACGATATAACAAATAGGGATTTCAGGGAGTGGTGAAGTTTATATGAAGTCATGAAGCTGGAGCCTCTACGATAAAGTTAATGTCCTTTTAAAAACCAAAAGAGACTTGGTTCTTTCCTCTACCATCTATAAATAAATTGAGAAAGAAGCTATTTACAACCTGGCTGGTGGTTTCTTACTGGACACCAGATTTGCTACACCTTGATAATGGATTTTACACCTTCTAGAACGGTGAGGACAAATATTTGTTGTTTAAACTAAACAGGCTCTATGATTAAAAAAAAAAATAGGGTCTTGCTTTGTAGTTCAGAGTGGCCCCAAACTCATTATGTAGCCCAGCCCAGCAATGAACTCACAGCAATTGTCCTGCCGCTGCCTCCTGCATGCTGGGATTATAGGCGGGAGCCACCACACCCAGCATTGTGGTATATGGCACTGGGGATCGAACTGAGGGCCTTGTGCTTCCCAGGCAGACACTAGAATCACTGAGCTAAATCCCAGTCCTACTGTATGATTTTTTTATAGCAGCTGGAGGGAAGAGTATGTCACAGCAGTTTTTCACTGCAGTAAATTGGTATGTATTAAAAGTATAAATTTTTAAAATAAATATATGAATTTGTGTATCTGAATCTGCTGATATTAGAAGAAACTATAAAAATGTATGTAAAACAAAGGCTTCTGCATAGAATTTAAAAGATTAAAAAATGGATGATACAATTGAATATTTATACAGACTACATGGAAAAATCAGTACAAGTCCCACATTTTATGGAAAGCTAAATATATACTAAAAAATCAGGCAACTTGGGACTTCAGAAAAACTATATACACGTGCATGTACATACTTATATATATTTTTCAAAAGGAAGTAAAGGTAAAAGTAATAAATGTCATAATGATGCATGCAATTTTAAGGCTATGGAGTTTATACAGAGATATTAAATATTACTGCTTAGAACTAATTTACAATTCATAAGATTTATGCTACTGATCAAAAAACTACCATCCCATCTTTTTCCACTCCTGGGCATAGAACCCAGAACACTTGAACGGAGTTATCTCTCCAGCCCTTTACCTTCTTTTTAAATTTTAAGAGAGACTTTGCTAAATCACCAAGTTGCCAGGAGTAGGCTAGAATTTGGCAATCCTCCTACCTCAGCCTCCCTCAGTCCTGGGATCACAGATTTCTGAGACTACCCAGCTGCACCCCTCCCCTTTTTAGAGAATTTCTGCAAAAATTTCTGCAAACAGTTTGTTAGAGGAGATGAGTTTTAAATGAAAAGCTAGCTCTCTCTGAGAGTAAAGGGCGGGAGAGAGATACAGAGACAGCGAAAGACACAGAGAGACAATAAAACGAAGAAGGAGAAACTGTAACCTAATAAAACACAGATAATAAGATAACATATAATCTAATGTAAATATGCTGAAATGTTTAAAGTAAATAGATGAAAGGAGCGCACCATGAAAAGGGTGTAAGAAATCTACCATAGTTGTATTAGTGGCAGTTGAAGCAAACTAACATTAAGTCAGAGAATATTACCAAAGGCCAAGTCATTTCACAATAATAAAATGGCCAATCCAATTCAACAGAAATTGTAACATTTATAAGCATGCATATATCTAATAATAGAACTTCAAAATACATGAAGCAATAAATCAACAGAATTAAAGAGAAATCTACAGTTTGATATCAATACCTGTTTCTTAACAATTGATAAAACAATGATACAAAACAATTGACAATTTTCAAGTAGCAAGGAGAAATATTTAACCACCATAAGAAACCTGATCTAATTCACATTTATTAATCATCACATACAACAATTATAGGTATTTTTAAGGGAAAAAGAGCTAACTGCCAAGATGAGCCAGAGGTTGCGCCATAGAATAAATTTCAGTAAATGTTAGAAGGCTGAGTTCTTATACTTATACAGTACTCTTATACAGTACAGCAAAATTAAATTAGAATTCAATAAAAAGCAGTTATCAAAATCCTCTAGTTTTGCTAGTACTACATATCCATCATCCCAGCACTCTATCAGGCTGTGGTAGGAGGGTTGCCAGTAAAAAAAAAAAAATTCTGGAGACATAACTCAGGGTGAAGGCCCTGGGTTCAATCCCCAGCACTATCTGTATCTATCACCTATCTATCTATCTGTCTATCTATGTTTTGATTTTAATTTGCTCATATAGGAAATAGAAGGAAGAGAACAAAATGCTTACATTAAGAAAATAAAAACCAAATAACAAAAATTAAATTCAAAATTGTCTCTTTGGAGGGATTAATAACATTTAAATCTACTTATCAAGATAAATCCACTATAGTTCTGTGCATTAGGACAGCATTAAAAAACAGATCTGCTGCCAACTTGAAGAACACATTTACAATAAATATATTAGACAAAAGACATGTATCCAGACTATATAAATAGGGCTTCATTTTAATAACAAAAGATAATGTTCTATAAAAATGGAGGGAAATTTTGGAGCTACTACGAAACATAAATGAACGGCACATCAGCACACACAAAAAAAGAGCTTGGTACATTTACCAAAGAAATGCGAATTAAACCCGAATGAGGTTCACCATTTGCTTATCACAATGGCTACAATTTAAAAGCCTAAGAATGTTGAATATCAGCAATGATGTGGCACAAACAGGGTACTCATATATGATTTGTTGGAGTGTAAAGTGGAATAACACTTTGGAGGAAACCTTCACAATGTCTCATGCTTCCCATTGGCAGCCATCAGCTGTGGGTGATTTTGCTTGATTCAGAGAGAAATTACAAATTAGCGAAGGGCCAGGCTTTGAGCACTAATGCCCTCTGGACCCTGGTGCTGCAGGTGCACACCGCAGGCTGAGTTGTTGGTCTCCACTACTGCCTGCCTCAGCTGCTGGTCTCTGCTCGCCAGGGTTAACACATCCTAGTTTTTATTGCCCTTTTAAAAAAAATTTTTAAATCTTTATTGGTACATTACATATATGCATCATGATTGCACTCCATAATGGGGATTTGTACACATTTATACTGTACACAGTATAAGACACAACTTAATTCTCATTTTTTTCCCATAGCCCTACCCACCCTACCGCCCTGATAAGTTTGAATCATTTCTACTTAAATGGACATACCTTGAGGATATCCTCATAAGTGAAATAAATAGGGCACAGATAGGTACATATCGCATCTTTTCTCTGGTATGAGAAAATAAAGATGTAAATGAGTCCTAGAACTGTATGTTATATATTGTGAAATAGAAAATGCTCAATGTAAAATAGGGTGAAGGGGGAAAAATGATGAGATTGTAACAAAAAAGTAAGGAAACAAATTTTATGTTTATTGCCGTTTTTAAAAAGCAACTGTTCTGTCCACATTACTCGAGCTAAGGAGACTTACAAGGCCTTCTGAGCACACTGAGAAATACGTCATGAGCCAGGTTACAAGACACCAGGATGAGGCTTTATTTGAACAGGACACAGAGTAGTCAGTACAGTAAACAAGAGAGAACTTTCCTAAACAGACCCCACAAGTGTGAGTGGAGGCTGTTCACAGAGCAGCTGCAGGCTGCAAATGGTTCAAATCTGATCCAGTTGATTGACAATAATCCAGACCTGTTGATTTGTTCGAAACACAAGTCTTTAGATCCCAGCCTGCTGATGGGTCAAAATTTAATTCCACTGGTCAGGTGCAAATTCAAACATGCTCTGTCAGGGCAGATTTTTCCCACAGCAGAGCTTTCAGGGTTTGGGGTGGGGGCTGTTTGGGAGAAAATTATTAAAGTATTTGACAGTTATTTCATATCTGGATAAAAAGGTGGGGAGGAAATCAAGAGATGTTCAAAAGGGTTGTGTTAATCTTAACCCACTGGGATCTGGGGTGGCTGGGGATATTACTAATGGGCCCAATTTGCGCTCTGATCTCTACCATCCTGGAGACCCCTCTCTTCGAAGTGGCAGCATTGGGAGCACCGGGGGTGGGGGGTGGCACCAAGTCATCTGCACTTCCTGTCAGACTGGTCGGAAGATGAGCAGTGAGAAAACCCAGGCAAACCCTTCTAAGTTATCAAGTCCGTTTTGGAGAAAGTGGGGAAAAGGGAAGCCCAGGGGGCTCATAGCCGCCATCAAAACGACATCCCTCCTCTGGTTGTTACAAGTGAAGTGGAGAATCAGGGACTTCTTATCTCTCTCATAATTACCTATTTGGAAACCTAGCCATTGTCCAATAAAACAAGTTGGTATCCACAAAAGGAACTTGTACAAGATATTTATAGCAGTTTGATCATAGTAGCTAAAAATTAGAACTAACCCAAATACTCATCAATAGAAAGACAATTTGGGCTATAGTCATACAATGAATAGTACTCAGCAGTACACATTAATATGCTACTTGTGAATGCAACATTGTGATTAAATTTCGACTATTGTCCTTGGTAAAATAAGTGGACCCCGAAAGAGTACCTTTTTCAAGATTCCATTTACTAGAAGGTTTTAGACCAGAGAAAACTAACCCCTATGGAAAAAGATGAATACAGTGACTATGTGGGGCTAGAGTTATGGACCTGATTTCTAAGAAAAATTGGGGAGATGGAAATATTTACTATCTTGGTCATTGTGTTGGTACACAATGAAGACATTTCTCAAATTCAAACTGTGTTCTTATTATATCACAATTCAATCTTTGTAAATTTTACTTTTAAAAATTAAAACCACAAATATTATTGATGTAGCAGAGGACTGTGGAAAGAACCTTGTCCTGTGATTTAGAAAGCTTGAAAATGAGTCCATTGCTTCCAAGGAAACTCAGAGCATTTGAATTTCTCAATGTTTCAAGTGCGTGTTTTTCAAAAGCATTAATAAACATCAATAACTACCTCATTCAATTAGTCTTTAGTAACCTATTGTACGCCAGAAATCCAATAAAAATATCAATTACTTACAATAAAGTTCAAATGAAATTCAAGAGTGATTTATAAATCCTGAGAACAGTATACAACTATTAATATTTGTTAGTGAGTCAAATAATAGCAACCATCTCACAGAAAAAAAAAGAAAAAATAGGACACATTCAGTGCTCCAAATTTCAAGGAAAAGCTTCTATAGCAGTGACTACTTAAGTGTTTTAAATATGAAAGAAAATGAAAGATCTTAGATGAGAGGGAATATTTAAAAAGGCAACTAAAAACCCTTTTCATTTCTGATCACAGAACAGACTCATATTTGTGCAATTAAACTGTTGCCAAGGGAAATAGCAAACCTAAAAGACTTTAATGTCAAAAGCTGAAAGATCAAGAATTTAAACCCCTGAAGTAGAACAGTTGACCCAGAATGAATTAGAAGAGAACATTTCAAACAAAACCCAGAGGTAAAAACCAGGATTGGAATTGATCGGGCCTATTCTCACTCCTTTTAAATTCATACCATATGTACAGTAACTTGAAGTGCAGCAGTCTTTTAGTAGGAATAAATTGTTTTATATTTTAAAATCATGTGAAGTTAGAAAATCTACAGCTCACAGAAGACAGTCTATTGCTTCCACTTGGCTTAGAATTTTAATTAGAAAATCAGTATGTGTGGCCAAAATGCTGGAGACTAGCCCCACACTATTCTAAAAAGGTGTTAATAAATTCTTCAAAACTTGGCTCTTTGAAGTTTAAATTAAAGTTATCAAATAGTCTTACCACCCAAATTAATTTTGTTAATTTTATTTTAATTAAAGATCTTTTCCTGTTTAATTTAAATTCTGGCAAGTACCTGGAATAATTTGTATAGGACATGAAACAGTAGTGGAGACAGAAGAAAGCCCATATTTGAAAGAGAGGAATTATTGAGGTGCCATTCCCTTGCCTGGCTTTGCCTTGCTTTCTTCTTTGTAAACATATTTAAAGAAAACACAAATGACAAACTGTACGACTACCCCTAACTGATGCTTAAATCTTGTTTTCCAAAAGGGTGGTAGCATCACTTGTTTGACATTCTTCAAAATGTAAGATTCAAGAATCACCTAGTTAAAAAAAAAAAAAAAAGGAAACAAAGCTTGTGGGGTTGCAGGGTAGGTGGGGGAAGGGGAAAAATGAGAATCAGGTCATATTGTATTTTGGTGCAAACTTTCAATGCTGAATGTGATGATGTGTATTCAAAATGTACCAATAAAGATTTGAAAAATAAAAATGAATCAACTAGTAAAGATTACAGCAGATATATAAATGTTCATTTATTATGTTAGGATAAACAATTAGAAAATACCCAGGGTCGAGAGCACAATACCATTAATTAATGTTTTCCATGACAAGTTTTTTTTTTGAGAATCCTGTTTAAATATTAAATGTTTTGCTGTTGATAATATAACATAAGTTTTAAAAAGAAGCTGATCAAAATAGTCTGAGTCTTCTTTTATATATTTTCAGAATATTGTCAAGGAATAAAATACATGTTCAGGCAATAAAAGAATGAGTAGAGATTCTTCCTCCAAACTAAAAATAGCCTGAAAATATTCTCATATTGCAGCCAGAGTGACCGCCAGGGGGAATACTGCTTGGCTTTATCACATAAACTAAGACCTATCTGTGTTGCTGGATATGAACCCTTATTAGGTTTGTTACAAATGCTCAAGATCTAATTTATCAAATACATGGATAAAAGCAAATAGGAAAAAAAATAGACTCATTGTGATTGTGATAGTAAGTGGATGAGGAAAATTTAAAATTCTGTCATGTTAATATTATTTCCCCAATTGTTTATGATCATCCAACATTTTACATGCTTTGTTATTTCCTTCTACTAGCATTCTGAGAATACTTTTAAATATTTATTTACAAAAGAGTTTAAGTGATTTGACAAAATTTATATAACAAATAATGGTAATATTTGGGCCTAGTCAAGATGCCTGCTTTGCTACTTTTGTATTTTACGAAATCTACAACAACTAAGCTAATTTTTTTAACCTTTCGTGTTTACCATCTACACCTTTCCCATACATACATTGACCCAAACCATCTATGACACTTTTTCTTAACCCGATCTAACGCATTCACTCACCAATACATGGCAGTATTTCTCAGTGTGGCTGAAAGGGTCACATGTAGCCAGGTAATTTAAAAGCTCAAAAAAACCTGAACATAAAGGTTTTTTCTTTGTTTTTTTTTTTTTTTTTATGCTCTCAGATCAAAATCCAAAAACAAAACAGTGATTAAGATTTAAAGTAAGGGACCAGAGATTTAACTCAGTGATTCAAGTGCCCAACTTACAAGCACAAAGGCCCGGGTTCGATTCCCAGTCACCACATACAACAGAACTGGGCATGGAGACTCATACCTACCAGCAATGTATGTGTACCACAGTGCTTTGTGTGGTGGCTCACACCTATAATCCAGCACTTGGGAGGCAGAGGCAAGAGGATTGCTGTGAGTTTGAGGCTGAGCTCAGGCCCAGCCTGAACTACAAAGTGAGAACAAAAAAAGATTGGAAGTAAGAATACTGAAACTGCCAAAGTGGTAAATAATCATTATACCAGAATACCGAGTTTCCTGTAGCCTAGGTCGTCAATCTTAATTATTGGCCCAAGTGAGGATAAATGGTGTGGGTCAGTTTCTTGTAGCAGGATATGAGTTCAGGCCTCTGGAAGCTTGCAAATAATTTGCTAATTTTCTTCTACATTTGCACTTTGTGGGAAAACAACAGAAAGAAATGAATGGTACCACTTCTGAAAATACAGAAGGATCACTTAAGTCTATACAGTGGGTAGTTGGTCTACGTGTGCTTTCTAGTAGGTGGATATATATATATATTTTTTTAATTTCACATCATGAAGATTGTGTTGGGCCACTTCTCAAAAGCAAATGTCCCTGTCCTTGCTTACATTAAAATACTCATTGGTTCCAGCCACTGCTCTTGGATGCTCTTCACGGTTTCATTTTCTCAGAGGTAACCATTACCACCAAATAACAAAGGGAAGTCAGACAATCTGCCTTCAGAGAACTGTAGAAATAAATGAAAACAGAAACTCGTTAAGCCAGAGACACACAGAGACAGTTTAATTCTAGGCTCTTTCTCTTTCCTGTGTCTCGTGTTATTCAACTGAAGTGTTCCAATATATAAGCTGTTTTCATATTTGCTAATCGTCATGGACAAAAAATAATCAAATTTGCTTCGCATACAAGTCTTTGTTGATTCCTGAGGGGAAGGGAATTAGCGAAAGAGACATTTAGAAGAAGGCAAAAAGGGATATTTTGGGAGGGAGGGTAAAATATTTAGTACCCTTCAAATCATACAGCATAAAATTCCACTCTGTGAACTCAGCCCTGAACAAAGAGAGAATTTTCTCCTGTTATTCTAAACTTTGCAGTTTATGTTTGAATATTAGACATCTAACTACTTGGCTGACATTTAGACATATGGCTCACATATGCCACCTCTGTTTAAAGTTGTGTCCAAGAGGTTTAACTGTGGAAGACTAAAGTTTTTAATTCATGTTTTCTTATTATATTGTCCTAAAGATAAATCAGGGCCAATATGCTGGTGTGTCGGCTTGGGGGGAGGAGGAGGAGTTGGGGAGAGGACCGAGAATCCTGCCTTTTGGCTTTTTTGCTCCTTTCCAAATGACCAAGCCAAGTAGAACACTGAAAGCTGAAGCAAACTAATTCTGCGATCAATACAGTAACATTTTAAATTATAACTGAAGGAAAGGGTACAACTTATCTACAAATGTAAAGCACAACCAGATGAATGCATTTGGGTGGATCTGGTAAGTGGCAAACCTATAAATGCTCATCAAAGATTGGAAAATTATTAGTTTGTGCCATACTAAATTCTCAGTGGTAGAAAAAAAATTTAGTAAGCCAAAATATGTTACTTTTACTACAATTATGTAACAAATTGAGTCCCATATGCTCAGTACTTTTTTAAAATCATGTGTTAGTAGGGCTTGGTGGCATACTTCTGTATCCCAGTGCTCAGGAGGCTGAGACAGGAGGATCCTTGTGAGTTTGTGCCCAGCCTGGGTTACACAGTGAGTTCAAGGCCAGCCTGAACTATAAAGACTTTGCCTCAATAATAATGATAATAATAATAATAATAATAATAATAATAGGGAATGTATTATTTGAATTTCTCAAGGTAGTCCAAGAAAGTAGTTGCTTATCATCATCTCCATTTTTACAGAAGAAAATACTAATATATTAAGAAACCACACTGTCCATGTTAACAGAGATGAGGGAGCTAGGATTCGAGCCAAATCTATTCTTCTCCAAAAATCACAGCCTTGATCATAATGTTATATAGATGTTCAGGGTTGGAAGAAGGCCCCAAACTACTCAAGTCAGTCCCTCTTTCTTTGAGAAGATAGTAAAAAGAGCCTATCTGTGGAAAGCTAAGCTTTTTTTATCCATCCATTTTCATCCAAGTATAAAAGTGAAAGGAGCTAAAAAAAAAATAAAATAAAATGCTGCCTATGAAATCTTGTAGTCCACCCTATCAGCAAGGCAGGTGGTGGGGCTGCATAGAGATGGAGCTCTCAGTCAGCACAATGTCACCTTCAGAAGTGGGTTGGTGGTTGATAACCCAGTAACTACTGCAAGTGGAATCCCCAGCTTTCTCTCATTATGAAGAAAGGAAAGTGATCCTGAAGTGTTACTTACGGGTATTACATCACTGGATGACCAAAGTTGTAACAATAGGTATGCTCTTGAAGTACCCTGGGAAATTATTTTAAAATAGCTTTTGTGTCAGGAAATGGTTAATCAGAGTTGCAAAGAAAATTACAAACATGTTTCTCCCAGAAGGCATCTGTATAGTCATTTTTCTACCATCTGGACAAAACCCTTGGTACCTACAACTTGAAAGAAAAGAGGTTTATTTTGGCTCATCGTTTCTGAGATGTCAGTCCATGGTCAGTGGGTTTCAAAGCAGAGGAAAGCTGTTCAATTCCTGGCATCTGGAAAGCAGAGACCCTGAGACAGACCAGAGAAGAAGAAGACAAGGACTACAGGAAGTCTCCAGGGTCAAGAGGCACAACTCACTTCGGTCATCTAGGGTTGACCTCCAGACAGTACTTTATGCTTATGAGCTCATCCTGTGGATGAGGTTAGGACTTCACAATGACTCCTGCAGGAGTCTCTTCATCCAGTCTTGTGATAATCAGATTAACCAGTACAGCATCTGAAATTGAAGTCCGGCCTCTTCATCTGACATGTGGACGTATTCCTTATGGTCAGCCTTAATATATGGCTGTGGTGATTCCCTTGTTCTTGTCATTTCCACATGCGCCTAGTGACCTCCAACAAGGCCCAACTCTCAAAGTTGCCACTAAGGATACCATTCGCTGGGATCAAGGTGTCAATGCATTCACTTTTAGTGGACATTTCAAATCCAAACCATAACACTAATCCACATTTATAAATGAGAGTCTTTGGATATGTGAATGATTTTGTATTTCTATAATCACCACGTAATCTTTAAAAGGCTGATACTAGATACAGGGGATTCTAAATTCACAGGTATCCAAATAATGACCTTATTGCATTAAAGCAGACACTAATATCATTACAAATCTTAAGTAGACCAAATTCAAAATATTCTCTTTCAAAATGTTCTAGAGTCAAGAAGATTTCTCAATATTTCATGTAATAAATTTTGAACTCAAACATCGACTTTCAAAACCTGCCAAACAGCAAGCTTCAGCACGTGTAGCTAGCACAGTATGTGAGCTACTTATTTACTTATTTTTCAGGCAGCGGATAGAATCATGAAACTCACAGTTTCTGCAGCAACTTTCAAAGCGTCTACCTCAAAGAATTGGCATGTGGCCATCTTTACAGGTTTGGAGTTTGCTTAACCGCAATCCTACCCAAGGGGCAGATTCACAAACACTTGGCTTATACCAAAAGCAGCCAGAATTTGTTAATTCTGCCAAGTCCTATCAGTTCTGACACTTGTAGTCAGATTAGGTTTAACTGTGTTCTTCCAGTAGGTGAAAATATTTAGGTGTCATGCAATACATTAGACCTAGGAAACTTGATTTAGAACCTTATTAGGTGGTAATAGTTCTTACCTGAGCTAATAAATAATGATAAAAAATAGAAGAATAGGCAGATTGGTAACACGATTTTAATCTGCAATACCTCAAACCAGTAATTCAATACTAATTAATAACATTTACGCTACAGCATAATGTTAAAAGAACTGAAGCATTCACGTGTCAAGTAAAGTCAAGGTTATACAGACAACAACATCGAGATTCTACATGATGCAAACTGTACCCAAAGCCAGTACTATTTTAACATCTAAGCTGTGTCGCTGTTGGCATTTGGGAAGGTACCTCTCATTTAAAAGTGAAAGTCATGAAGTACGGGATCTTAACTCCCTTCTCTGCTTAAAATGGTTGCAAGTAAAAAGCAGATCAATCAGGATAGGTACAACAACTCTAAAATCTGAATTTAACAACTACTGACCAAATTATACTTGGAAGGAAATAATGGAGCAGTAATTCTAACTGGCCTGTGTCCCGATCCTACTTTTCCACACATCGGTCTGCATTTGGGGAAGTTATTTTACCTGTAGCTTTGGGTTCTTTCATCAGGTAGATGGACAATCCTGAGGGAGTCATAGGAATACCTGGGACCAGACTCTCTAGAGCCCATGAAACATGTGAACTTCACAGATTACTAATGAGAGCTCTTCCTTTCCCTACAATGAAGGGACAGAGGAGAAAGAAGAGGCCTTAACTTAATCCTATCACCAAGGAGCCTATTCCTTGTCTATTTCAGATGAAGTAAAAGTATGTACAGTGGAGATTTGAATTGTATGTAGGTCTCTATGTCTTAGATGCTACTATGGATATTCAGACCAGTTAAAATGAAAGGCTTGGGGGCCAGGGATGTAGCTCAAGTAGTATCGCACCTACCTTAGAAGCACAAGGACTCAAGTTCAATCACAGATACTGCAAAGGTAACTGGACTGGATTAAGGCGTGTCCAGCACACTTCTGGATGCATCTGGGAAGGTCCTGGAGTTGTCATCTTGGGTACTACACCTGGTCCCTTTCTCCTTTTCTCCCCTCTCTGGTTTTCCCCAGCTGGACTTATCAGCAACCAGGAACTAATCACTTTTACTCTGCTACATCTCCCAGCACAAGGTTCCTGCTTTGGATCCAATTGCTCATGGACTGAATTCTCTGAAACTATGAGCCAAATATGTCCCACCTCCTTTAAAATGACTGTGTTGGGTAATTTGTCCCAGCAATGACAAAGCTAATCTAGCCGTCTTTCACTGACACCTATAATGCTGGTGTTTTTCCAATATGAAAACGCACACACCTCTTTTCCAGTCAAGCTGAAAAAGATATAAAGTTATCACATCACTGGCTTCATACCCTAACTTTTATAAAACAAATCTTTCATCCTTATGGCCAACTTGCTAGGAAAAATTTGCATTCTCAAACCTAAGACAACCCAAAATATAAAAGTATACCAATGGTGGAACATATGGTTAGCATGTGCAAAGACCTGGGTTCAAATCTCAGCACCACCAAACATAGAAAGTATGTCAAAGTTAAGTATTACCTTGGAGAGAAGAACCCACATAAACTGTAAGAGAAAAAAGGAAAAATGTCTTCTTCCACTAAGACCAGTAGTCTGTAAGACTGCATCTGAAGCTCATGATTTATGAGTTAAAACTCCCTTCCAAGAAATGTCCCACAAAGAGCCAAATTATCATAATAAACTTTTCCTATCCTGAGAGGAAAAATCCATCTTTATACATAGCTTTATCTCTGAAACAGAGCATTTCAGACACTGTCGTTTCCTCCAGCCTTATTTGTGTCCTTTGATCCTACATATGGAAAAGGTTCTAATTTCCATTTTCCCTTGAGCTTTATCTCTTTGGCACCCTACGCATGAATCTAGTGTAAATTATTTTTCATGCAAACACTGAGTGTCCCTCATTTTTAACATGCATCACTGCCAAGCAACACTGATTGCCCTTCTTTCCTCACAGTTGTTCTGTCCCCTAATAATGCATCCAATGCATTTCAGTCCCTTGCTGTCGGCTGCCTGTGTGTCCCAGAAGCAGCTTCCAGTGATCCCACAGTGGTGTTGGCTAGAAACCTACCCTCAGCAAAAGGAAGCATCTCCCAGCTCCCAGTGTTGCAAGCCATAGTGGGGCTCAGTGCTCCTTGTCTTCTGAATTTTCTAGACACATAGAAATCTCTTCTCTTTGTGACTTTCCCTTCACTCAGACAAAATATCTGAACCTGAAAACTTAAAGGAGGAGCAGTTCATTTTGTCTCATGTTTTCAGTCCTTGGTCAACTGATGCGAAGGCAAGTGGGGGTTGGTTGGCAGAGGGGAATGGTAGAGCAAAAGCCGGTCAAGCCACGAGAGCCAGAGAGCAGAGAAAGAGAGACAGAGACAGAGAGAGACACAGACACAGAGAAACAGAGAGAGACAGAGACAGAGAGATAGAGAGAGCCAGAGAGAAAAGGGAGGCACCGAGGACAAGAATACATCCTTCCAGGTCAGCCCCAGGGACCAATCTCCAACCAAACCCCACTTCCTAGAAACACATTCGACTACTGAACTCGTCAACAAATAAATGTGATAATGAGGACAGGTCCCCATAATCCAGTCACCTTCAACACACAGCAGACAGTGAGAGGACATTTAGGTCTAAACCATATCATGCCTTCAAATTACCAAAGACTTAACTCCATAGAAACAAAAAATCATCCAAGAAAAAAAAAAAAAAACAATCAATTTAACAAATGCTTCAGTGAGCATCATGTGCAGAGCCTTGTTATTAAACCTCACACTGATTTAATCAAAATTCATTAAGTAAATGTGCTCAATTGTGGGCAGAAAAAGCACATGGAAGCAGTGTATGATCGAAGAGGGTTAGAATAGGAAGCTATGCTGGTATGAAAAAAATCAAGCAGTAGTTAATTAGCATACTGCTTGGGAATATGGTAAAAAATACCAAATGCAGTGGTTAAAAATGTTGAAAAGTAATGTTCTTTAGGGAGTTGGGTTCATGGATGAAGAAGTGAGCCATGAAAACTGTTCTGTGTGATGTGGTATGTGTGTTTGTGTGTATATGTGTGTGTATGTGTTTCATACAGGCTTTTAGAGCTTTCTACATTTCTAAGCCTAAATAAAAATTAAAATTTAGTATATAATGTGGCATAAACCAAATGAAGGTATTCTATTTTTTAATTATAATTTTGACTAACACCATGACATTGGTTGTATAAGCTCACCTTCCATGGAGCACTGAGGGTTTGATGTCTAGGGACACACCCACATAAATTTAACACACCACATAGTTTAATTTGAAACAAAATATAGGCTGAGAAGTTATTCACTTTTCTCCCTTCAATTTTTCTTTTCCATATGCTTCTAATTCTTAAAGAGAAGGAAATGGTACACAGTTTTCCATTTGCATGAAGCAAAGAGCAAGGCATCTGAAAACACTGTGTCAATCCAAATAAGCCCTTGAGGGATCTTTACTTGCTTGGAGCCTCAAAATATAAAAAGTAATACGAAAAAGCGATAGAGGCAGGTGAATATGCATTCCATGAACAGAGAAGTTTCTGAAATAAAGACAATGGAAGAAAAAATCAGGACTTGGCGAGGAGGTAGGGACACCACATTTGGAAGACATAGTCCTCAAACAGAAATCCAGTTGACAAATCCTGCCAAGGACTGCACACACCCACTAAATGTTCTGCAGCCTTCTGCATGCTCTGGTTCAAAGTAAAGAAGAGAGGAAGAGAAAGGCAGAGGGTGGGATGGAAGGTAGGAAGGAAGGAGAGAAAAAATGCCTAGAACCATTTAGTAAGGTGTCAGATTCCATAGTCAGTCATCAGCACATAAAAATAAATTTTATTTCTCTATATTCACAATAAACAAGTGAAAATATTTAACAATTTCTCAAAATCAAAATAAATAAATCTGAATGTAACATAAGATTTATGTAATGGCATGTGAAAATTCAAAAATATTCAGAAAAAGTGGAAGAAAATTTAAATACTTGGAGAAAACGTGGTATGTTCATAGACTGGAAAATTCCACATAGTAATGCTGCCCATATTCCCTAAATTTACGGGTGCTTTAAAAATTTTTCTATCAAAATCTTAGAAAGTTTGCTGTAAACAGATTCTAAAATTTAAGAGGAAAGCTTTAGGCCTTTGTTTTTCAAAGTAATCTGAAAAATAAAAATAAACAGAGGAATTATACTTCCTCTCAGTATATATTACAAGTAATCAGGGAACCATGGTTCTGATAGAGAAATAAACACCAAGATCAATAGAAGAGAATACAGTACACAGAATTTGACCCAAACAAATATGTCCAGTTAGTTTGGGTGGTCAGTACCAGGGCTCAAACTCAGAACCTTGTGCAGGCATGGAACCACTAAGCTATATACGCATGCCTCCAGTTAATTTTTGGCAAAGAAAAATAAATGCAATAATGAAATGATTACCTTTTCCATTATCAGTGTTGGAAAAGTTGAACATTCACTGAAAAAATTTCAAACCTTGTACAAAACAGATTATGAAGGTGAATACAAAATGTTAAATTAAAACATTTATAGAAAAAAAACCTAAAAGAGGGCCAGAGATTTATCTCAGTGGTTCCAGTGCCTGTCTTGCAAGCACAAGGGCCCGGGTTCGATCCCCAGTAGCCACATACGATACTGGGCATGGAGACTCACCATAGCAACAATCAATACTCCATACCACAGTGCCAGGTGTGGTGGCTCACACTTGTAATTCCAGCACTCGGGAGGCAGAGTCAGGAGAATTGCTGTGATGTGAGTTTGAGGCTGAGCTCAGGGCCAGCCTGAACTACAAAGTGAGACCCTGTCTCAAAAAAACCCTGAAATAAATAAATAAATAAAATATCTAGAAGAAACTATGTGGGAGCTAGAACTCACCGAAGAGTCCTTGGACTTGGCACAAAAAATAAAATTTATAAAAAATGATAAATTATACTTTGTCAAATTAAAAACTAACAAAATAACATGTTAATTGGCAGAAAAAACAAGTTGCAAAGTCAGAAAACATTTACAAATCATACACTCGACAAAGGCTCTCCTTCGAGACACACACAAAAACATGTTCAAACTCACTAACAAGTAGTGAAACAACTTACATCTCAGTGAGATATCAATACAGGACTATGAGAATTGTTAAAGAATTGTGCTAAGATCAAAAGCTAGTGAAGATATAAAGTAACTGCACTGTTCATATATTACTATTGTAAAATGATAAAGACATTCCGGAAAATACTGAGCAGTTAGGAAAAAAAAAAAATATATATATATATATATGTATCATATAGCCTCACAGTTGGACTCCTGGACATTTATTACAGAGAAGTGAAAAGTTAGAGTTCACATAATAATCTACATTTAAATGGTTATAGCAGATTTGTTTGTAGTGACAAGAAGTGAAATATATGGGTTTGTTTGTTTGTTTAATTATTTTTTTTCAGTAGCAGTGATCAGACTCAGGACCTCTCCCTTGTCAGGCAGGCATGACATCACTAAGCTGTATCCCTGGCTCTCATGATTTTCAATAGCTGATTACTACATTACATCTGCATTGTTCACCAATACCCAACAATAAAAATGTATTGAAATATTAAGCTGTACAACAATATGAATGAATTTCCATAGAATTAAGCTGATTTAAAAACTTTAAAAAGGACCATACTGTCCAATTACATGGTATGACACCCTTAAAATACAAAATAACAGGACTACAGAGTAGTGATTTTCATAAATTAGGAAGGAGCTAGGGACAGAGTAAAGAAGAGGCTTTTCCTATAAACAGGTGACAACTGGAGAAATCTCGGTGATGATGAAAACGTGTGACACTGATATCCTGGTTCTGATCTTGAGCTGCTGTTATTGGCACATGGTTTGAATGTGTCCCCCAAAGGTTCCCATGCCGGGGACTTAGTTTTTGGTGTAGCGATGTTGAGAAGTGGTAGAACTGGTACAAGGAAGGAGCTGGCAGAAGGTGAGCAGGTCACTGGTGGTACTGCCCTCAGAAGAGACTAAAGTTTTTCTTACGGGATTCTTTTTAGTTACCACAAGAGTAGCTTTAAATTTTCTTAAAAAGCAAACCTAGCTCATGAACCTGTCTGGCTTGATCTGTCACCATGTGGTCTCCCCTTCCCGCCAGAGTTCCCACCATGACCCCGTAACTACGGTGCGACATGGTGAGGAGGTCCGCACCGCAGCAGAGCTGGCATCATGTTCTTGAATCTCCAGAACTGTGAGGTACACAGCTTCTTTTAAAAATAAAGAATGTATCCTCAGGTATTTTGCTATAACAAAAGAACAGACTGACACATATACTATAGTTAATAGGATATTATCATTGGAGAAGTTTGGATAAGAGATACTTAAGATCTCTCTTTATTGCTGCACATGAGTCTGTAAGAGTCTCAAAAATCTTATAGTAAGAGTAAAACAGTTAATGAAATCTATATTGCCATGTATCTACATAAATACTAAAAGAATATAGAATTACTACTACTGTATCCATCATGTCAATGGAAATGTATATATATACACATATATGGGGGCCGGGGATTTAGCTCAGTGGTTCCGGCGCCTGTCTTGCAAGCGCAAGGACCAGGGTTCGGTCCCCTGGTAACCACATACAATACTGGGCGTGGAGACTCATGCCCAGCAGCAACCAGTAGCACATACCATAGTGCCAGGCATGGTGGCTCATGCCTATAATCCCAGCACTCAGGAGGCAGAGGCAGGAGGATTGCTGTGATGTGAGTTTGAGGCTGAGCTCAGGGCCAGCCTGAACCACAAAAAGCGAGACCCTGTCTCAAAAAAAAAAAAAAATTAAAATTAAAAAAATAAAAAATATATATACACATATATGTGTGTGATATATGTGTGTTATATAACATACAAAAAGAAAAAGAGAGAAAGAGATGGCAGAGCATAGAAGATTTCCAAGAGGCCAAGAGTCTAGCTGTTTAGTACATAAGACAGAAATAGGTATGGAGAAAAAGAACCATTAACTGAAATATTTGTCAAATCTCATTAAACTACTAATCTTTTTGGATGAACTAACTATAATATGTAATTTCTGCACCGACCCTGAGTCCCCCAGGAGACATAAGTCAGCTGATCTTGCATCATCAAGTGACTTCCTTCCCTTTCTCAATGTGTCACTCTTCAACTAGCTTTTCCTAAAGTCACTGCCTCTCAGTCAGGCTTCTTACACTAAAACCCTTGTATTAGGGTCTATTTTTAAGCAACTCACAACAAGGCATTTGGTCTGTAAACCTAGGAGTTAATTCTGATGGGTTCAGGATAGTCTCTTCCTTATCTGCTTTTTTTTTTTTTTTTAGGTTTTTTGAGACAGGGTCTCGCTTTGTAGTTCAGGCTGGCCCTGAGCTCAGCCTCAAACCCACATCATAGCAGTCCTCCTGCTTCTGCCTCCCGAGTGCTGGGATTACATGCGTGAGCCACCACATCCAGCACTGTGATATGTGGTACTGGTTGCTGCTGGAGTGAGTCTCCATGCCCAGTATGGTATGTGGTCACCGGGGATCGAACCAGGGTCTTTGCGCTTGCAAGACAGACATCGGAACCACTGAGCTAAATCCCCGGCCCTTATCTACTTATTTTTGCAGACCCTGGAAGTATGAGCCCTGAGAGTTCCATTCTTTTCTTCTGTTCGGTTGGCCTCATAAACAATAAATACTGAGCTGAGCATTTCACATTGTAGTGCAGCATCTCCTCGCATTTTTAATAACTCCTTGAACTCTGTTAAGACAATCTTGAGAGGTCTATTTTTCCTTGGATAAATACTGGAGACAAGAGTACCTGCCTTGCGGACATCACAGGTATATTATACGGGTAAAAGAGGAAAGTGACTGGGAAATGCTAAAGGAAAAATGTTAAGTCACATCATTGTGACCTTTATTTTCACAAGAAAATTCTCTCTGAAATCCCACCGTCCTGGTAAAACTGGGCACAGAAAGGCAAGAAGTTCTGAGCCAACCTTTAACCTCCCCTCAAAGGTTTGGTCTGAATTCCACCAAGTCCATATGGCTTTTGTAAGCATACACGTGGTTGTGTTTCGTCGTGTTAGGAATCTCATGCTGGCCAATTCCCTTCTACACACCATGCCCCCCTCTAATTTTCTGCCCCCTGAAAATGCAAAGAGGAGCTTCAGTTTTGTCAAAAGCAGTCACACGTTCACTATATTGCTTTGTGTGAATCTCTAACAAAGGATCAGAGGTTTATGAATTTTCCACCGATAGGCATATTATCTTCCCCCTCTTTCAAATTCAATAGGAAAATATTGCCCAAGGTACAGACTACTTATTATCAGATATTCATTTTCCCTATAGCTTTTTCCCCTGCTGTGACTTAATATAGAGATGATGAAGTCAACATTCTCAAATAATCTTAGTTTTTAAATAACTGTAACAAAGGGCTCTTACGCTCCCTGACTGAGGTGGCACAGATCTCTTGAAAAGGCTTTAAAAGGGTAAAGAAATGAGAAACGTTTGGTATGTCAGATAAAAAGCTGGAACTCCAAAGCCTTCTCTCATTCTTCCAAATTCTCCACGTCAACATCCTCTAAGGGGCGGTAGGAAGTATATCATCACTTTAGCTTTACAGTTGCATAACCTTCAGCACCAGACTTCGTCCTTATGGGTCTTCCCGCTGGAAATGGTGGGAATCATGATGAAATGTATTGTTACAGTTTAGATCTGGAAAGTTTCCCGAAGGCCTGCATGGTAATGCTCAGTGCCAGCCTCTGCCACTGTTGGGAAGTGGTGTGACTACTAAGAGGTGAGGGCTACACATGGAGGTTTCAGTCTATCAGTGTTGTGCCCCAGAGGAGAGAGTGGGACCCCATTCTTTTTTCTCTCTTTTGTTCTCTCGCTATGACTTGAATGGTTTTGCTTTGCTATTAGCCCCCCAAAAAATGAGGTTAAATCTTTTCTCTGGTACAAGAAAATGAAGTTGCAAATGAGCTGTAGTATGTATAGTTGATACTATGAAATAGAAAATATTTAAAAGGAAAGAGGGTGTAGGGGTAAATAAGAAGGGAAAAAGAATGTGACAGTAATAAAGAAAGAAGAAAACAAAGCTTATGTATATAGGGGGTGGGGTGGCAGGGTGGGGGAAAGGGGAAAATGAAAATCAAATCATGTCATATTCTGGTACAAACTCTCAATGTTGAATGCGATGATGACATGCATTCATAATGTACCAATAAAGATTTAAACTTTTTAAAAATGAGGTCATAAATCATGGACTGAAACTCTAAAACTCTGAATGAACGTTTCCTTACCCCAAGTTGATTCTCTTCAGATGTATAGTATTATAACAGAAGACTGACTAACATTTCTCCCTCAAAGGAAAAAACCATACAGCTCTTGGCACAAGGTGTGCTTTCAACAAATGTATGCCTCTAATCTTATGAGTAAGAGTGCATAACATCAACACTGCTTTTTTTTTTTTAAGTGATGTTATAGTCATTAGGATTTTCCTTCTAGAATATGTACACCTATTAACTACAGTAAGTCCCAGATGTACAGACGGGTTTTGATTTGAGAGAATGTTTGGAAGTCGGATTGATTCATAAGTTCCAAAAAGTGAGTCTTATACACCTTTGACACAAATATACAGAGAAAGCATAAAATACTTCACATGTTCAGTGATCTTGTCTTTGTTCCTTAGAATTGTGCCAGTAGTTAAATGATTCATGTTACAACAACGAGCGAGGTCTACTCTTTTTAACTGTGGTCCAATTTCACTTTCCTTGCCCTGGTTGTTGCCCTGCGCTTCCTACCGGTCCCTCCACATCACCGTTGCTTTTCCTCCTGCTTCTAGACACGGTCGCACTGTGCAGTGAGCACACAGAAGCAGCACAGCAGCGACAGTGTCCAGCAGGCACAGGAGCTACTTGTCCAATTCGCAGCTACAGATATTCATGATACAAGGCCCATTCGCATCTGAGAATGTTAGCAACTCAGATGGTCAGAGATGAGGAACACACTGTTACACTCTTTCTCTTACTTATGGCAGACTTTTTAACTGTTCTAAGTAGCATAGAAGATTTGGCTCATTTAAGAATCTATCCCACTCCCTAGAAAGACACAATATGCGTGAATATCCTGAGAATCAGTTCTTTCTCTTTCATGTTAATCTCATCTTTAGTTTCTTCATAGATGTTCAGTATCAAGATGATTAATAAAGCAGCCATGTGATAAACTGTTTGCGTGTGTTTAGGAGTTGAAGTATTTTTTTAAATACACAGTTGATAAAGCAGTTAATTAGTACTAACTGTATTCACATTGTCGTGCAACAAATCTACAGAACTTTCTCATCTTGCAAAACTGAGTCTCTATATTCATGGAACAATTACTTCCCATTTCTCCTTCCCCTAGCTTCTGGTAAGCACCACTCTACTTTGTTTTAATGAGTTTGACTGCATTAAATATCACATGTAAGTGGACTCAAACAGTTATTCTTTTTTTGTTTTGTTTTGTTTTGTTCTGTTTTGTTTTTTGAGACAGGGTCTCACTTTGTAGTTTAGACTGGCCCTGAGCTCAGATTCAAACTCACATCACAGCAATCCTCCTGGCTCTGCCTCCCAAGTGCTGGGATGACAGGCTGAACCACCACGCCTAGCACTGTGGTTTGTGGTACTGATTGCTGGTGGGTGTGAGTCTCTATACCCAGTATTGTATGTGGTTACCTGGGATCGAACCCGGGCCCTTGTGCCTGCAAGACAGGTGCCAGAACCACTGAGCTAACTCCCCGGCCAATAGTTATTCTCTTTGTGACTGTCTTATTTTACTTGGCATAGGGTCCTCAAGGTTCATCTATGTGGTTGCATAGAAAATATACATATTTGTTCTTTAAACATGATCTTGGTGTTTTTCTCAAAAAGTATTAGGGATCCAGAAACACATAAATTCCAAGGTAAGTAGGAATCATGAGAATTTGACAATCTGCTCTTTTTTTTTTGAGTTTCCTTAAAATGGAAGAGATAATTTTTATTATGTATTATTCACTAACTCTGAGTGTACATACTCAAATTTTAACAAACTCTCCACTCAAAGCTAACACTGCTCCAGTCTCTGAACAACAGATGCATTTTATAAGATCCTGTAATTTGACAGAAATAAAACTAAATCTAGAATATTTATTTCCCTTAAAACTTAATAGCACTCTTCAAGATATCTTGGTCTTTAATTCTTTGTCTCATTTAACTGTATTCACTTATTAATTACCCCCCGAATACTTCTGACTAACAATGTTTTCTAAATAGGTTCGGTTCTTCAGTTTTGGAGGGTGAGAAAGGGAAAAATACAAAAAGGGAGGGTTAGAATTCTTCCCCAAGGCTAGAAACAAAGAAAAAATGGTCTAATAGCACTGCTGAAGAGGCTTCCCGCCCACTCCACTACAGTTTCCTATAATTAAATTCTCAATTTCCAGCTTAGTACAATGGCAATCGCCAGCAGCATTTCAGAAATAGAAAACTGGAGGAATATCTCCACACACTCTTACTGGTAGTTTGGTAAACAGAAAATTTGAAAGGGGAAAGGACAATGTCTAACTTGTAGGAATAACGCAATCACTGTATGCACATGTGTACTTCACAGCTCTGCCAAACCTGCTCTGGTGCAAACCGCGTTAACCTGAGTTGATATATGTCTTCCTTTGGGCCAGGTACAGACGTCTGCGCTCCAGAGGGAAAATGTGCTTAGTTATTTTTACTAGGGTTGAACATAAAAGCACTAAATCTTTCCTAAAGACTTGAACTGATCCTGAACATAATCGTTTCAGAATTTTCAAAGGGTTTTGTTGCCTCGGGTTTTGCAACTTGGTGTTTTCAATCTTGTTTTACCATCCAATCCTTAACCTTGAGTTTGATAAAATGCTTCCAGAAAGATGTTTATCAACTCTCCATACAGGATATAGGGGGAAAAAAATGATTATTTGGTTTCAAAATCACCTGAAATCTTTTGGTAAGTTTCTGCAGTTAGTTATGCTCCTTAACATTGCAAAACACAAGCAATACAGACCCACCATGGCTTGGATTCCAGGACAGACTAAGATATCCTCTTTGGAAAAACCCATATGTACAAATTAAAGTTAATGGAATCTTCAGCATGAGAGACACTAACAGTGGGAGTCTAGTCTCCTATTTAATCAGATAAAAGTCGTGCTCCTAGATGCTCTTCCCAATGCCAAGGAATCTAAGATTTATCTAGAAGCATGACCTGCATGTCACTGAACTGCATGAAGTTGCCCTGGGCCGACGCTGACCTTTTATCTCCTGGGCCTCCTCAGAATCGAGTTCTGTGCTGCTTATTATAGACAGCTACCCTAGGCGGAAATGTTATAAGCAGACAGACAGGGCCAAGGCATTGTCTGGACAAAGGTAAAAACACATCACAACAGTGGCCAGAGACCCAGGCAGGAGGCCAGGCCTCAAGATCAAGATGAAAACAACCAGGCCTAAGATAAGCAGTAACACTTGGTCTAAGGAAGTCTCTATAGGTATCAGTCACCTGGGTGGGAGATCAGAAACCTCAGACTCATCTCTTCCTGAGAGGTCTTTGTTTGTCCATCAGTGCTTGCTGCATTGGTAGTATAGTGGTGAGTATAGTTGCCTTTCATGTACACTTGCTATATGACTTGCTTCCTGAATGGATGAATGCTGCCTAAGTCACTCTATGTACAACCTTATTGCTTGATTATAGCTACAACCCACATTGGACCCAAGTGGTTACACTCTATAGGACTTCCCCTGAGAAACTGGATCCTCGGCAACCTACCTCCAGGCCCCACCTGCCCCTCAGAAACTGTATTTTTCCCCTTTAATAAATTTTTCTTACTCTTAACTTCTGTAGTGCTTAGAAGTCATTCTTCAGTTTTGGGTCATGTTGAATAAACTTGGCATGTCACACATCTAGCATGTGAGGGTTATATTATTTCCCCTATATTGAGCTGAAACTGATTCTTTATCTCAGTTTCAAGTTATTTCCTGTCAGCTTCTCGCTTAAACACAAGGTTCAGATGTACAAAAAAAACAAAACAAAACAATTCTTGACATTTTTATCAATAATATATTTACAAAACACACTGTTGTGCTGGGAGTATAGTTCAGTGGTTCCGGTGTCTGCCTTGCAAGCACAATGCCCTGGTTTCAATCCCTGGTCACCACATATCACAATGCCGGAAGACTCACGCACACCACACCCAGCGTGGTGGCTCACGCCTGTAATCCCAGCACTCGGGAGGCAGAGGCAGGAGGATTGCTGTGATGTGAGTTGGAGGCTGAGCTCAGGGCCAGCCTGAATTACAAAGTGAGACCCTGTCTCAAAACACTAAAACAAACAAACAAAACACATTGTCATCTATTGCCTTCACCGAGTGATCTAGAAGAATTGACTCTGGAGACATAGCCATGCATTTTAGACAGAGAAACTGAACAGAAGCACAGAATTTAAACACTGACAGGGGAGCAGGCTAGAACTTCGGTTTTCAGGCTGTTCCTTATAGTTTCTCCCTCTAACTTTCTGTGCAAACCCTTCAGTGAGGGTCACATTGCCCGCAGGGATTTCTTCTTCCTGTAAGCTGCCTTTCATCTTGTTCCTCATCCCTGTCTTCTCATATGATCTTTTACAGCTTCCTGAGCGAGATCTCTGCCCTACAGTCCAGTCCAGATCTGCTCTTGCTAGCTACTTCCTGAGGTTTTTGAGCTGGTGATTTTCCTGAGTTCCTTTAATTTCTTATTCTTTCAATGTCCTGCTAGACTACTGGAACCAATTCGCCAGAAACGAAGAAAAGAATAGCTCACTGCCGGGCTTCTCAACCTGGGTGATTTTTGTCCCCCACCTCTCTTCTCTCATTCGCTGGGGACATCTGGCAATGTCTGGAGACATTTCAAGCTACTGAAATCCAATGAGTAGACATAAACCATACTAACATCTTCCAAAGCACAGGAAAGTATCCAAAACAAAGAACTACATAGCATGAGACATCAAGTTTGAAAAGCATTATTTATTTATTCATTTATTTATTTAGGTTTTTTTTGAGACAGGGTCTCGCTTTGTGGTTCAGGCTGGCCCTGAGCTCAGCCTCAGACTCACATCACAGAAATCCTCCTGCCTCTGCCTCCCGAGTGCTGGGATGACAGGCGTGAGCCACCACGCCCGACACTGTGGTATGTGGTACTGGTTGCTGCTGGGGTGAGTCTCCACACCCAGTATGTATGTGGTTACCGGGGAATCGAACCCGGGTCCTTGCGCTTGTAAGACAGGTGCCGGAACCACTGAGCTAACTCCCCGGCCCTGAAAAGCATTATTTTAGGACCACAACACATCCCACAACTCTTGTCTACAAATCTTTACCTAAAAGAGTGAATAACATCAGGCCTTTCTGCTATGTGGTGGTCAAAGATAACGAGTGTATGGGGATGGGGAGGTGGCTCCTTCCGGCCATCACAGAAGTAATAGTCTGTTACGAATATGCTGACCTTGGGTTTTCTAGTTGGAGAGGTAAGCTCTGGGAAAACAGGCCCCAAGCGATGGGCTGAGATGACTACATGATGCCCAGGAGACTTGAGAATTAAAATACATGTTTTTTGATAGATTTACTCTGATTCCTTCCTGAGGAATACATTTCAGAGGTGAGACTTTGAAAGTGAAATGTATGATTTACTGCTTCTGATTCTATGCGAGCTTTCTAATTACATCCTACTGTTGAAAAAAATCATTTAAAAAATTCACCCTGGGATCTCCTCCAGGTAAAATTCTAACCGACAGTGAAAAATTCCACTTTATCTTGAGGACAAGGAATAGTCTGCTCTCAACTCTGTCTTCCCTCCTTCTCCGACATCAACACTTTTATTCTCCATGGTTCCTTTTTTCTGATCTCACTTTGGACTGGCTCAAAGACCACGGAAGTCCTCTGACCCCTTCTGTCCTTCCCAGTTACCCGCATCTTCACCACTGACAGATACTAAAACAGTGTGCCATCACTTAATCCCAATATTTTTTGAAAGACTATTTTTCTTTTTATTTCATGAAAAAGTAAAACAAACTTTCATAACAAAATAATTAGAGACTAGAGCTGACACACTGTACATTATTGTGAAAATAGAATACAAAACAGAGATTTAAAAAGATTCTCTTGCAAAGAAGAAACATAAAATAGCACAAAATTTTCTTTTCAATGAACTGAGAAACTTGTAGAAATGAAAGCAGTTAGTATATATATATATGAAAAGATTTTTGAAACAATGGAAAGGTAACGTGGGGAATTATTTGAACTTCTCCATACTTCTTAATTATGTACCACATATTTTCCTAGATAGATAGATAATTTTTTAGTTCCTTATATAAAAGGAGCCATTTAATATTTGAATTTGTGTGTCTGACTTATTTCACTTAACATTATGTTCTCACATTGCTTCCGTTTATCTACAAATGCCTTAAGTTTATCTTTACAGCAGAGTAGTATACTCCATTGTGTATAAATAGCCTTCTTAAACTTGTTACTTTTCAATGCAGAGAAATTGCTACTTTCCACCTCGCTAAATCCAGAGACTACTCTTCATTATTTCCCTTCTGGAATGTTGTGTCACATTAAATGCTTTCCGACACCCTCTGGTTGAATATTTTCCACCTGCTGAGACTCCAGATCCTTATCTTTCCTCCTTGTAGCCTCTCTGTGTAAGAAGAGCATCACATATTCTTTTTTTTTTTT
>PVIR01018397.1:0-33457 GCA_004026965.1 Petromus typicus | reverse complement strand
TATTTTTTATTTGTGACAAATTTCTGATTTTTAGAGGAATAAAAGCTGTTTTATTAAGTATGTCATGTTATCTGGCTTTCTCATGATAAAATTTGCATAAACTGTCTTTAAAGTATTACTTTAAATAAAAATCCCATGTACTTGAGATAGAAGATGCAGAAATAAAACTAATAGCAGAAGACAATGTGTGAGGTAGACAAAACTGCACTCAATTTCAAAGTTTGTTTTGTAAAACAGTCAACACATTGAGCAAACTATGGACATTATTTAAAAAATTTCTTCCAATTAATAAGTGAATATTACATGTGCACATAACCATTGATAACAAAACATTTTAAATAGAATTCATATTTTATTCCCAGTTTATATTAACACACTTGGTGACCAAGTGTCTTATTACCTTCTGTTGCTGGGACATGACTGACACCCTCTCCTTAGAGGAGGAGAGGTTTCTTTTGGTTCATATTTCTGTAGTCCTTGCGTGGGTGGCCATCTCCAGCGGGTTATGGCTGCTTACCTCATGGCCACAGAGAAGCAGAATGAAGAGAGAAAGTAGAGCGAGAAATAAATCCTTCCTCAGGCTAAGCCTGCAGTGAATGGCCTCTTCCAACCAGACCCCACTGCCTTAAATCAAGTCAGAGATAGTCCCATAATCCAGTCACCTTCAAAAGCCCAGCCTATGAGCAAACGATGCTCTTAGGGGGATGGGAAGAAATAGAAAAAATTACTATATAACTGTACAGCTCTTGGATGCTTATATAATTGTGAAACTCCAAATTTCTAAAATTTTCAAAAATGTGTTCTGTGGAAGATAATATATTTCATAAAATGTTACCAGGTTCATTTAACAGGTTGAACCTAGTCTTGAATTCAAATATGAGAGTTCTAACTCATAAAGGAAGAAAAACACTGATGGCAAACAGCAAAAAATAAAATATTATGCAACAGTTTACAGCATATTATTACACTGTTGAGATACCAGCATTAATAATTTGGGTCCCTACCATTATACTTTCAAGGACCTTTATCATGTTTCCATAAGCTCTATATCTAAATTCCTTTGGGTTTCAGGGCTCCAACATATAAGCAAAACTTGTCCAGGACTTGTCATCGTGGCTGTGGTGTGGTGCTGTCCTGTGGATTTTTGGCTTTGGCCTACCTGAGAACTGTCACATGGCAGCCATCAGACTGTGGTTGGCCTTCTGGCCCTCCCTGCATTCCTGGCTCTGAGCTGCAGACAAGGAACTCTAAATACACAAAGCTAAAAAAAGTTCTGTGTGACAAATGATGGTAGGATAACATTTAAAAAAAAAGACAAACTACTACTAGATGAGATTTGTTACAAGAATATATGTGCTTGTAAGGAAATATATGTGCTTGCATATATTACATATATTAAGAATATATGTGCTTGCATAAGAAAAACAATACAAAATTATAGATGTTACTTAAATTTATATGAATGTATCATAGCACTACTAACAGAAAATTCAATACCAAGGCGAGAGGATACTATGTGTATTGACAGAGGATGGAAAAAGAAATAAGCTGGGCCAGAGATTTAGCTAGGTGGTTCCAGCGCCTGTCTTGCAAGCGCAAGGACCAGGGTTCGATCCCTGTTAACCACATACCATACTGGGTGTGGAGACTCATGCCCAGCAGCAACCAGTACCACATACCACAGTGCCGGGCATGGTGGCTCACGCCTGTAATCCCAGCACTCAGGAGGCAAAGGCAGGAGGATTGCTGTGATGTGAGTTTGAGGATGAGCTCAGGGCCAGCCTGAACTACAAAGCGAGACCCTGTCTCAAAACAAACAAACAAACAAACAAAAAAACAAAACAAACAAACAAAAAACGAAATAAGCTAATTAAAAAGTGTACAGTAGTGAAGTTCTGAGAAAATTTGAAGGAAGAAATGGGTGGGAAAATTAGAGTTTTGACATTTCCCTGTGCCACCGTGTGTGTGTGTGTGTGTGTGTGTGTGTGTGTGTGTGTGTGTGTGTTCTAATTAGACTCTTAATTTAAAGTTTGCTTAAATAAATGGTTTAGATTAAGAAATTAAAACGTATTTGAAGCTAGGCTATACAGAATTATACCCAAAGGAAAAAGCATCAAGTGTATTACAATATTAAAAATAACTCAGTTTAAAAATAGAATACACCAAATACAAACAACAACAACAACAACACCCCCCCAAAAAAAACCCTCAAACAAACAAACAAAAAACCAGAAAAGGGTAATAACATCAGGAGTACCACATAACTATTCCATGAGACAAACAATTATGTATGGAACCCTCTTAGGTACAAAGGAATACGAGATAAAATGAAGAGAACGCAGAATACAGAGCAGAACACTTGCAGGACATAATGATGGAACTTGGAAGATAATTTAGAGAGATTATAAATAGATCTTGAAATTCTTTAGTTTCTTTTTTTCTGTAAAAATAATTGAGTGCATATTTTTAGCAACAGTCATTGCATGTGTAAAAGAGTATGGATTATTTGAATCAAAGTCACATGGATGAATTATTTAATCAAAATGGTCAAAGCTTATTCATGTGTAAAGACAATGAACTTTGTTTGAAAATTTCTACAAAATGAATAAAAGGCCTCTGACCATACTGGTTGAATTAGCCCGGCACTGTGGACCGTGTTTTCCAGACATTCACAAGCATATGTTTCTGTATTCAGATTCATAAACAAGAGAAAGATGGTAGGGCTTTAGCATTTCAAAGTCTACATCCAAAGAAATGGAAAGATGTTCATGCAGCTGGGGAAATGTCCCCCATTCCAGGAATGACATTTTAATCCTCAGTTGTGGCCTGGATTGGGCTGTGCGCTTCCAGCAGTGTCTTGACGCCCTGGGATTTTAAGGTCTCTGGAGGAGCACACATCGCACATGGTGACAAGCTAATCTGATGTTTAAAAATGATGAAATTCACTGGGGAAAAACCTTCTTGTGATAAAACAGTGAAAGGTCTGATAAGATAAAAGAATAATGGTGGTGGGGGAGGTAGGGATGTCAGGATTTTATTTATTTATTTATTTATTGAAAAGGCTAAAAACTCCTGGAGCACAAGCTGATCTGGCGAGTACACAGGTGGGGAAACTAACTGTGCTCCTTCCTGGAAAGAAAGGGATGGTTTCAGTTGCAGATCAGAGGAACTCAGACTGGAGAAGGGAAGAATCAGCAGAGTGCTGCGGGTAGAGACCTTGGCTTGACGAGGAAGTGATGACTGTCTATTTGTTCATTTACTTACCTTCTAGCCGTGTGATGTATGGAGAGTCGCTTAATTTCTCTTATTTGTTTGTGGAAGAGGTGATTGCACCTCCCTCATAGCGTTGTTGGACGGAGAAAGATTGGGTATGTTGGGGACAGATTATGTTCTCAACCAGTGTTAGCTCTTGTTGGTGTTGGCAGCAATGTGAGTTGTATTTTGTAGAATGTTTCCAAACACTCAGCAATATCATCGTAAAATTGAGATCTTTTGAGATAACGTGATTACAAAAAATCAGAAAATCTTAGAGCCTGAGTGTGTGCTGTATTTGTACTTATTAGGGCATGTGGGAAATTTGAGCAGGAGGACAAATATGTTTGGCCAAACTGCAGAGGGTACATTCACTGAGACGTGAAGTCTGGTTTTGGGCTATTTCACTGAGTGTTGTGTTTGAAAATGTTTCTTTGTTGTGGTCTGGTCATGGTTCTGACCCCAGATTTTTGATACAAATAGACAACAATGGTCATTTCGTCAGCCATAATGTGGTTGTCCTAACACTGGGCAAGTTGTGTATTTCCATGCAGGAAGAGAAGAAAAGGGTAATTACTATTAGTTCTCCCTTGACTTTGAAAGGAAAGAAAGCAGTGTAAAAAATACATTTGTAAAATTAAAGAAATCTTAAAAGGAAAAAAAACAAAACAAAACAAAACAAAACCCCCAAAAACAACAACCCTTGAAGTGGGAAATCAAATTTATGGCTGAGAGTTTTGATTTTACCCCCAAAGTTTCTTCCCACAGCCTAATCTGGGAGAGTCAATCTGACAGTTGGGAAATACACAGCCAGACCAGTGGTCAATGCTTTAGCCAGCAGCATTGGTTATTGCTCTTCTTTTCTTTCCTTACTTCCATGCTTACCCTGGGCCTCAATCTGTCAATGTTAAGCCCTTTCTTAATTTTGTTTAAATTCATTTTCTCTACCTCATGTGACATGGTTCCATTTTTCCTCTTCCCAAGCCCTGTGCTTCAGCTAATTTTCCAAAATTATCACTCGTCTTGTATTCATGGACATGCTGTCCCTCTATGCTTTTTTGCATTTCTTTTTCACCTTCAGGAATATAGTATATGGCTATATCCAAATGAAAGCCATCTTGTGAAGTCACCTTGTCCTGGAGACTTTGCCTTCCTCAAGCCCAGGGGAGCAGCTACCTCTCTTTGAAGCTCCCTAGAACAACCTGATTAGTTTTGTGAGTGACATTTTCTAGTTGAGCTTCCATCCCTCCCTCTTTATTGGGTAACAGGTACGGGTGTCTATCGCATTCTGGTCTTTCCTACTTCCCTTCCTCTCCCATGCCTCTCGCCTTCCTCATTCTCACATTTCTCATCCTCTTCCCAGCCCTGCATTGTGTGTCACACTTTCCAAGTGTAGGAGTCATGCCATGTTTATCCACATTCAAGAATAAAGTAATCTTTTCTGAAAATAGTACCTAAACCTGAACAGTGCTTACTGTAAAGACAGTGGGCAAAGTAGGACAAATGGATATGGGAACATGTGTACAAATGTTGTCACCCCTTTGCACAAATGCCAGATCTGCTCACTATCTGTAAATGTCAAGAGCTATACAGCAACAGGAATTGTATTGTACAGGAGAAATGTATCCTCCATACATTTTTTATAACATGTAAGGGAAAATTAGTATTGCATTTCAATTTAGATGTTCTGTGTATAATGTTTCTTTGCTCAGTAAAAGGCTGAGAAGCTGGAGCTTACTGCCATGAACTTACTGCTTTATCTTGCACAGCTGATGAGACATAAGTTAGTCAGAAGTCTAGAAAACCCAGTCATTTTTCTCTAGCTCTGACAGACTGAACTTCCAGTCTCCTTGACCGGCAGGGGCCCCACAGGGACCTTCTATGGCCTCAGTTTCCAATTTTCCCTCTTGCTTACCCGTGCTATTTCTAAGACAGTAGTGACTAGAGCCATCTCTTTATGGGGCAAACCATATCACATCTCCCATTCAAGTCCTTGTAAACACCACTTGTTTGGTTGTAAGTAAACTTTAAATCTGTTAGGCTCTTGGTGATCCATCTAGTCCTTTGTTTCCACTTTGGCCTTATCTCCTGCTGTCGGAACTCACTGTTTCATACATATAGGTTTCTTGACTCCTTTCAAACATGCCGCACACACATTGACCTTAAAGCCTGTGAGCTGCCACAAATTGTGCACTATACCTTGTCTACTTCAAGACTTTGCTCAGCTTCTCATAAGCACTATTCTATCCTCCTTTGTTCTTTCACTCCTTCCTATCTTCATTTTATTGGGAATGGAACCCAGGGCTTTACTCATGCCAGGCAAGGGCTCCGCCACTCACCTGTCCCTCTAGCTCCCTCATGAGTCTTTCTTGAAAACCTCTCCCTTTCCAACAATCCAGTGCTCCTGCTTTTTAAGTTTAATGGCATAGACCATTTGTCACTTTTTATGTACTATATCATTTAATTAACTTCTTCTTATTGATCAATTTCTGTCTCTTCCCATTAATTGTAGTAAAATCTGTTGAGGCAGAGATCCTTTTTATTCAGTGATAAACTCTGAACATCTATAATTGTTTCTGACATACATTCACTGTTAATATTTGTGGATAGAACAGAGTATGTTTATAATGTGTCAAACACCGATATGTTCTTTTGTCACTAAACCTTTAAGCAACCTTCATTTTTAAAAAATTAATGCATATGAAGTACATGGAGTAATGTTTCACTGTGGTCTTTTCACACATGTATATAATATATTGATCCATATCTGTCTATACCATGACTCTTCCAAGGCTTTGCCTCTCTCCTCTTCTCTTATAGTATCTTTTCTTCTTTCAAGTCACTCTTTATTTTTTTTCCCTCTAGATTCCATATATTTTGGAAAACATACAATTCTTATCTTTCTGAGTCTGGCCAATTTCACTTAAAATTCCCAGATTCTGTTCATTTTCCTGCAAATGACATGATTCCATTCTTGTTTATGACAGAATAATACTGCATCGTAGATATATATCATGTTTCCTTTATATCCACTCATGGATTGATGAGTACTTAGATTTTTTTTCTATAGCTTAACTATTGTGAATGATTCTGTGATAAGCAAGAGTATGAAGATATTTCTATTAAACACTCACTTTAATTTATTTAGGTATCTGTTGAAGGAGTGGTATGGCTAAATTATATGATAGTTCTGTTTTTAGTTTTTTGAGGAAGCTCCATTCTGACTTCCACAGTGAGTGTACTATTTGTATTCCCCAAAACAATGTGTAAGGCTTCCTTTTCTTCCATTTTGTTACTAGCATTTGTTGTCTTTTCACAGCAACTTTCTTGTGTTAATATTTTATTACCTCTACATGAAATTTAGGGAACTGAAGTTTATAGAGTTAAAATGTTCAAGGTCACAAAATTAAAGGTGAAACCGGAATATGAATTCGGATGCTGTAACTTCAGATACTAAGCCTAACCGTTCTATAACACTCCTAGCTGGGCTAGGCCCCAGTCTCTTCTCCACCTATTTTAATCAATATTATATTTGTCTATAAATTGAAGAGTCTAAAAAGCCCAAAACATAGTAACGAAAACCAGTATTTCCTTATTGCTTCATGACTCTACCCCAAATTCCCTTTTCCTATAGGTGAATACTTTTAGTTTTTGCATTTTCTCAAATGTTTCTGAATAATATCATATCTCCTCTATTTCTTGATTTTTTCCCCCTTCAGTTTTAGACATTATCTATTGACTTGTATATTGGAAAGTGAGGAAGTTAGCTCTCTTTCTTGCCATTTTTCCAACACAGACACAGACACACACACACACACACACACTCTCTCTCTCTCTCTCTCTCATACCTTCTTATTTTCCTGACCTCTGAATATAATTATAGTGTAATTTTGGTTAGAAAAGTAGTCAGACAGGTGCCTTAGTTTGTTTTTTTCTTGCTATTACAAAGTGCTAGAACTGGGTAATTTATAAAGAACACAAATTTCTTTTGGCTCATAGCTCTGGAGGATGGAAAATCCTAGAACTTGGTCCTTGAAAGAATCTCATGCAGTTTCAACTCTGGCAAAAGCAGAAGGATAAGTGGATGTATGGAGGGGAAGCTTCTCTTTATTACCTGCTCTCTTAACAGAATGAACGCACTCCTGTGAAAACCATACTAATATCTATTAATGTCTTAATCATCTCTTAAAGGTCCCAGCACCTCTCAGTAATATTGTGCTGAGAATGGAGGCTCTGAAACATGAAATGTGAGGGGAGCATTCAAACAATATAACATCAACAATGCTTATGTTATTACCTTTACAGTTTCTACATAAATGAAGTTTATAGTTTGTACATGAAATGAAGTGGTCACATATCATTTTTCTTCTCAGCCTAAATTTTTGCATTCTGTGGGTTGTCTTATTTTAAATTTACTTATTTATAATTGTACTTGCCAATTGGATCTCATCCTTCACTATTTTTGTAAAATGTTTGAGTCTTCAAATACTTGAATGCTATCTATGAATTTTCTGCTTATAGAAATTTAAATTAGAAGTCACTTTTCTTCAGAATTCTGAAGACATTATGATACAGAGAAGCAAGCCTAGCTCTCACCCTGCTAGATACCTGAAATGTGAGTTTGTGTTCTTTAAAATCAGAATGTATTTTAGGAATGACTGAGGTTAAGTGCTGGGAAAACTTTATTGAGAATGAAAGCTTAAGATGGACAGAAGGCAGAAATGGGCGACTTGCTCCCCTCACTTCCCAGAGGCTTTTATGGAGCACAGCCAGGAGGTGAGGCGGGTTTAAGGTTGGACAAAATTATAGTCAACCAGTAACATGGCACGTACAGTCACTTAGTGATATTGGTACAATGAGAAATCACAAAATGGACAAAACCATGATCAACCAATAAGATTACAGCAAGTATAGTTGCTTAGGTAATACTGACTAGATGGGAATCCAGTGAGAAGTCAAGTCACAGAGCAAGCGTACAAGGATTTTCAGTCAGGAGCCTTTTTCTGGGAGAGGTGGATTAAAATTTTGGCCCTCTATCCCAGGAGATTTGCAATCACTGCTTTCCTGGGATGAGTGATCAAGATCTTAACTTTCTAGCCCAGGAAGGAGACTGAGGTCTATCAGACATTGCTATCTGGAAGGGATAGTTTTCTTCTTTGATAACCCTGACCTGATCAGTCATCAGTGAAGGGCTCCTCTCTTGTGTGCTTCTGAAGGCCAGCCCTGTCTAACTGCCTGCAAGATGTCTAGCTAGCTTACCTACCTATAATAATTATTAATTTCTAGTTTTCAGTTGGTTGTGTGTCTTTTACCTTCTGATCCCTCTGCACATACATTTTTCTCTTCTCTCTGGAGCATTTTGCTTTTCTCTCGAACCCTAGAGTTCTGAAGTTTTTCTGAAGGATCTGGCTGTGTGTTCTTCATCGTACTGAGCACACTTAATCCCTTGTTCTTCAGTTCTAGGAAATCTCTTAATTGGTCTCCCCCACCCCCATTTCCTTTGTCTTATTTTTCATAAAGTTTGTTATCCAGATAATAGATCTTCAGAGCTGGGCTACAATTTTCTTGTTTCCTCTTCGTGTTTCTCTTTCTAGGAGGTTTCCATGCCTTTGTCAGGATCTCCATCTGAACACGAGATCAAGTGAGTCCAATTTTGAGTGACGAAGCCTGGTGGGGTATTAGCATTTTATACTCTCTTACAGGACATGCTACTTAAGAATCAAGCACAGCGGGTTAGACTGAAACCCCTTCAGTTTCAGAGGCATTAGTGGGATAAATTCTAACCATTAAGCATCTATATTTCCTAGTTGCTCTAAGTTATTTTTTCACATATTTCTGATAAAAGATAGTAAATCATTAAAATCATAGTTTTCCAAGAAAATAGAAACGGGTTTATATTAACCCTAAGGGAGCAGGCAGGCAAATAGTTACATGGGAAGCTGAATTTTCTAAGTGGCCTGTGTCCCTGATCTTTGTGGATGCTGTGACTACTTGCTAACAGATAATTTAGTGTGCCGAGGACAGGCAGATGTTTAGTTCTTAAGAGGGAGCCCCACGGCCAGGCCTGTTCTCAGTGTGAGTGTTAGGCATCATATTTCAACCCCTGAGTTTCACTCCCATGTCTATCTCTTACTTTCCCCTCTTTCCTTTCTGAAATCCTGTGGGATTTGGACAGCTTGATTCTATTCCTTGGTTCTTTTCCTCCCAGGACCGCCTGGAGAGTAACATTTTCCCTCACCCCCCCACCCTCCTTTTAATTTGCTGCCACCCAAAATAAACACCCAGGCTCTTCTTATTTAAGACTTTGCTGATTTCTTCTTGTTTTGGGACTCTGCGTACACAAACAATTTCAATAAACTCTGGCTTATTTCAAGTTAAAAATAAGCAACCTGTGGATTCGTGTTTGCCAAATGAGTGAAAGCATTTGTAAAATTTATAATTGTTACTTGATTTGTGAAAATCTTTCCCACAAGTATCCTACCAGCTGTCTGGCCTTTCCTTAAATCACTTTGATGTGAGCTCTTTAAAAATCTGATTGTTTTCCTTTTCCATGGTTTCTTGTTCGCTCAGCTCTCTAGGAACTCTTTCGCCACAACCGTGCTTCTCCAACTCGAGTGTGCAAAAGAGTTGCCTGGAGAGCTGCTAGAGTGACTGGTTCCTGGACCTCAGCTGCAGCAATCCAGATGTAAAGGCTCTGGGCTTTTAGTGACACTGTTGGGCCCAGGGGTGACACCAGATAAGGATGTTAGAAAGAGTGATCTTCTGTTGTGCAGACTTGGACTCCCTTTCCAAAATTCGAAGCTACAATTTGAGCCCAATGTTCCAAAGTTCCTGCGGCTCCTGGGAGCCTGTTTATGGTACAGTTTTCCCTCCAGCAGTAGAGACTGGCTGTTGTCAGTTTTCTTATTGCTGCAACATAAAACCTAATTGTTACCTTTAAAAAGAGGAGAGGTTCAATTTGGCTCATCATTTCACAGAATTTAGTCCACGGAGGGCTGGCTCCAAGGTGTGGATGTCACGGCAGAAGGGCACAGTGGACTAAAGCGCCATGGTTCATAGCAACCAGGAAACAGGGCAGGAGAACAGTGCCAGCATGGATGGTGCCAGGAACCAGATTAGTTCCCAAGGATACACTTTCACGACACCTCCCAGACACACGCAGAAGTGAGTTTTGCTAATCCCCTAGAGGCTCTGGAGCCCATCAGCCAGCAGACTCAGCTTAATGATCACACAGACTTTTAGTTTCTTTAAGAAAGGAAAGGAATGAAGGGGAGGAAAAAGAAGGAAAATGAAGAGGAAGAAAAACACCCCCGTAAGGAGGGTGTAATCAATGGATGTGACAGGCTAGAACAATCTTGCATTAGAATCACTGAATTTTCAGAACAATCAACTTGCTTCATTTCATAGACATAAGTCACTCACTTCATAGCAGTCAGGGGACCTGGGTTTGATCCTCTCTACACAGTGTGGCCTCACTATTCCAAACCCCACTGGCTTGGGTCCAACCCTGTGAAGGGCTTTTTCTATACTGAAAAAATTCTTCCAAGGAGAGTGATGTGTGAGAGGCACTAACTTTAATGAGCAACCTACCATTTCCTTGTTCAGACAGAGAGTCTGGCTTTCCTCTTAGATTCTGCATGACTCATTACCTTGGCTCTGTCACCATGGAAGACTTCCATAAAATTATAGGTCAGTATTGTCAGAAATAGCTAATAGCAAAAAAGAAAAAAAAAGTTACAATATCTGTTGATACAAGTATGTGATTTTTTAGTAGACCTAAAAATATCAGGTTGAATCTAAGGAACATTAGATACAACACAAATAAAGTGTGATATATTGTATTTCTTTCTTGTGAGTTTTTATTTCTTTTACATTGGGTGATCTCTGTGGGGTGATACATTTGTTTTTCCCACAAAACTGCATATAATTGCTATTATTATTTTGATATAAGGGTGCTTGCTTCAGCAGCACATATATGATTTTGATATAAGAGCAGCACATATATGATTTTGATATAAGAGAATAATATTCATACAAGCCTAAGAGATAGTTGCAAGTACTTTAAACCAACATGACTTAGGATATGTTCTGGACTTCTCTGTGTCCCAACACCATAGCTTTTGGGTTTTAAGTTCACAGGTTTTGAGTGTAGAACTGCAGGGATTGAGATTTCTGTTTCCCAGCATCCAGACTTAAAAAAAAAATTATTAAGGCAGTAGTCCATAGTCTTCACAGTGATCCCTGTTTGCATCACTGCAGGGAGCCTAAGTAAAGATGATACGTGATCTTCTTAACTCTCCTCATCTCTTCCAAATCTCTGATTCACACCCAAGTTTTTCTAAATCAAGTGTAAGTTTCACAGAGGTTACATTGTCTTAAATTACTGCTATGTCATGGAGAAAAAGATGGCTCTATTTCAGAGGTGTGAGGACCTGGGTTCTCTTAATCTGTTCTTCCATATATTTATCTAGGCACAAATCACTTCTTTTTACTGGTTAGAGAGTTATACTAAATTATTTTTAAGATGTAATATTCAATAAAGAAATTTAGATTTTATTTTGACTAAGTCATCTATTCAAACTGTAACAATTTCCAGCTAAATGCCTAAAAGAGTATTTCCTAGAGAAGCTGGTCGAATCTTCAAATTCAACTTTAAAAAAGTTTTGTGGGTAATTAACTGAAATGTTCTGGCTGGCTACCTAATTACTAAGTATTAGAGCCAGATAATGGAATGATGGCAAATTGATTCTTAGTATTTCTCACTGAAAAAAATGCTTTCAATGTGTGAAAACTTATGTTAGTTGCTAGTGGTGAGACACTTATCAGTGGTTTCAAGAAATTTCTTCAGATCAAAATTTAAAGCATTAATGAGTCAAAACACTCAAAGCAAGATAGTGACTCAGCAGTATCTATAGCATTCCCAAAGAGATTTTGCACAGGAAGGCAAAAGAACTCTGAATGGGAGGTGGGGAAAATTGGGAAAAGCTGAATAACCTAAAGAACCGTATGATTAATATGTCTTTTTGTGAAATCAGATAGGTTCTGATGTTTTTCTGATGTTTTTCTGTTAAGGTGTTTTTCTTCTACTAAGCCATTCTAATCATGGGTCAATCACTGTTGAAAGTGGGGCTTTCAGGATCTATGAGAGTATGATGGTCAGATGGCTGATGTGGGAGTCCAGATAGCCCTCCTGTGGAACTCCTAGTTTTCTTCTATAATATGTATTTTGGTTGGGACAGGGAGGTCTAGCTCAACTAAAATATAATATAGCATCTGTTTAATGGCTAAAAACAGTTCTAGGTCTCTGTATGCTGCATTCATAACATCTCATTTAGTGATTAACATAAGATCTAGTCAAGTCTTCCTGGAGAAGCATGGCCTGGGGCCAAGCACGGCCCTTGCCTTAGTTTTAACTTAGCCTCTCTTGAGGGCACTGAGGTTTTGGTTAGGCACAGTGGACGTGTGGCAGAGTCTGAGGAGGCTGGCAGTAATGGCAGAATGTGTGCTGGTGTCAGACTTCATGCGACATCTGAATCACATGAGTGACGAGTCAGCACCACTCATTCCTCAGTGCATATTCCAAAAGATGTCCTTGACACTGATTTACGAAGAGGCAGAAATTCACATCCAGTGTAGTGAGCAGATGGTGTAGTACAACTACAGGTCCACGGACTAAGAGCAGGAAAGGGAGCAGGGAATAGATACATATCATTGCCAAGGAAAGAGGAGGTAAGGAGAGGGGCAAAGGAGATTCATGCCCAGATCCACCACCCTCCTGTGTTTTAGTGACCCACCCCTGTGTGGAGCAGCGCTGGGAACCTACTTCTGAGATTAAAAAAAAAAAAAAATTTTGTAAGGGGATATAATTCACATGCCATACAGGTCACCCATTCAAAATGTAAAATTCATTGATTTTTATTGCATTCACAGTTGTACAATCCTCACCATGGTCTAAGTTTAGAATATTTTTATCACTCAAAGAAGAGAGTCTATACTTATTAATATCACTTCCCCTTTTTCCTGTGCCCTCTGTCTTAGTCACTTTTTAAAAAATTACCGAGTCAAAATACTTGACCCCCAGATGAAAGGTTTATTTGCCTCATTATTTGCAGGGGTTTCAGTCCGTACTTGGCTGGCTCCAAGGCAGGGTGGCATTGAGAAGGAGAGAAACGGTTCATGGCAGGCAGAAGTTAGCAACGGAAGCAAGGAATGTAGCAGCTTCCTTTTGTTCCATTTATACTCTATCTAGGTTATCAAGGTTAAGTCTTTGCCAGACCAATCAGTGGGCTGATTTAGTAAATCACATACCCTTCATTCCAGCATCACACACTTTAGATTCAGCCACTTCTGAGAAAGCACCACCTATGATCACAAGGCTTTGGGGGGGGGGATCAAGACACAAATCATAACACTTTCCCATTTCCCCATCTCTAGCCCTTGGAAGCTGCTAATCTAATTTTTGTCTCAATAGATAATATTCTAGACATTTCATATAAATGAAAACATAAAATGTGTGGCCTTTTGTTATCAATTTCTTTCCATGATAGGATTATTGGAGTTCCATTTTTCTCTAAAGAACGTACCCATTAAAACTCTTTTGTTTTGTTACCAAATTTAGACCATTTTCCCCACTAACAAAATACTTCAGTATTCAGGTTAATTAAATGTTATGGTTCATTGAAAGGTACATAGATTCACAGTTTAAAACAGTTTTTGACAAAATACAGTACAAATAGTATCAAAGTTAATTTGATCTTCCTTTGATGGTTTGTGGCACGAGAGATTCATTATAATTATGACTAAATTTATATGCCAAAATTGAGTATCATAGGTATGTAAGATGTAGGATTTGTCTCAGGTGTACTGATGCCATATCCTACTCTAATAGGAAGAAAAGCAATAGTGCAAAAACCAAAGTTAAAGTCACTGCTATCTGTTTATTTGTTTAGTTTCTATTTTCCTGAGGAAAAATGTAGTGAGGAAACTCAGTTATTATAATATATTGATTGGATTCTGTAAAGACAATTCTTACAGTAAGTTAGAGAAGAGGAATCTAACAACTACTTTAAGAGAAGAGGTAAAAATTATCGACCTTTACTATCAGCAAGATCTTTGGGTGTAGACTTTTTGGAGTTAGGTGTGTCCTACTTCTGTTTCCTGTATTTATCTGTTTTCTCAAAACAGGAATTCTATCTCGAGTTGAATGTCTTCTTTCTTTGTGAAATGGATATGTAAAGGAAAATTTGACTGAGAATTGTGCCTCCAAAATATTATTCAGTATATTCAGAAATGTGATTTAATCCATGCAAATTAATACATGTTCAAGAAAAAATGTATAACCAAACAAAATCAATCATGCTTTGACCCCTCCCCCCAAAAAACTTCATAAATTAAAGGACTTTTTAAATGAATTTCTGGCTAAAGAAAGCACTAGCCTACAAAAGTGAAATATCAGTATGGAGAAGGGAAATTTAACACCAGAATTACTCTGAGACATGGCTTGGTGCCAGAATTACAAAAGAGAAGATAGAAATGGTGGGAAAGTCATTGTCCCATGAGATCAATCTCATCTGTATGTCATAGCATTCTCATTTACGGCTTTCATTCCTTCACATCCCAGGGAGATAAATCATGCTTCTTGCTAACAAGGCCAGATAGTTTCCTGTGGCTGAAGGGTCAGCACGCACGAAACATTGTTGATATTGGACTATCATTTCCTGCAGGGAGAAAGAAGCATGGCTTGTGCAGGGAATCTTCTTTGCTACATACACTGGCTAAGATGATGGCTGTTCATGCGTTTTTCAAAGAATTCCCACGAGAAGTAGCAAATGTGGCATTTTGAGTTGCTCTGCAGCTTTTGGCTCAGAACCTTTGCTCGTGATCACATGCTACTGATAAATGCTAAGGGTGAACCGAGTTGCTTCACACAAAGGAGAAACAAGGACAAGCTCAGAGTGAGATGATAATGACAGTGCAATCTGGAATACAGTGTTCTTTAATTTCATTAGCTAAGTTTCCTAAAAGATTTTTTTTTTTAAGTTTATGGATGATGCCAATAACTTGATGGCCATTTTTTGGGATGGAATTTCTTTAAAATGAAGACTTAGCAATGTAACATCTCTCTAACAGTTTCAGTAACACTGAAGCAGTGCTTTAATGCCTGCCTGGAACTCTCTCGTGTCCTCAACCCACTGCCTTTTCTAAATCTAGTTTGCGCACATTGCCATCTTTACAAGCCAGCTGCCAAATACAGACTCCCCCAAGGTCCTGGGAACTCATCTCCTTGTTTTGGTATCTCTGTACTAATTGCTTGTGCAATTTCCTTTCAAACTCTAGTTTAATGGATCTTTCTTTCCTGTCTTTATGATCTCTTTTCCTCCATCTCCCCATTAGTTTTAACATTTATCCATACTAATTTATCTAGCTAGAATGTATTTGATTTCTCTTCTCCTTCTCTTTGTCCTATGGGAAAACTCAGGGCTAGCCTTGTTTAAACATTTATAAACTTAGTCCATGCACTGGAGTCCCTCTGGATGATTCGGGCTTGACCCTGTCACATGTCTGTTAAGCAGGACTTGCGCTGAGTGCTTTAATATCGAACATGTCACGTACTCTTCAGATTGTAGGGCTGTGAAATTGTACTTCAGATGATGGACAAAGAAATTGATATTTACATCTTATTCCTAGTCCAAAGTCTAAGAGGGAAAAACCAGGGTATTGTAGAGGAAGGTTATATCCCAACTTGCACGGGGAATATGATTTTGCATTATGCCGCCTCATTTTTGTTATTGTTGCCATTCCTCACTCTTTAGTCTAGAGCACCATAGAAGGGACAGAAATGAAAGGAAAGGAGAAACAATGGAAAATACTTCATGGTGTTTTTGATTAAACTACCGTACAGATTCTTCAGACACATTCTGCCTTTTGTATTGTGCATCTGATTTCTATACATTAGGAGTGAAGTCTGTTTATTTGGTCACATATCATGTTGTTGGTTTTTTTTTTTTAAAGAAACTACTGATACACTCTTGGAATATGCATGATTTTCTGTGGTTGATCACAATTTATCTTGGCACTGGTAGGAAGCTGTTTGTTATAGAGTCTCTTTCAACAGCTCAGGGAAAGAAGAATGATACTGTAATGCTGCTGAGTCCTTTAGGGGCTGGAGTGGGGAGAAGGGGAGAGAGTTTATAAAACATCTCTTTGGCAGAGGCAGGAAAAAGGGAGGAAGTTCCTTATTTCATAAAGAAATTTTGGACGTAATTTGAACAGGGAATAAGGAAAAATATCCAAATGTAATTTTATTGCCAAGTTCCCATGTCTTCATGTCTGCAGGATAACTTAAGATCTTTTCATTATAAACTCGCAATTCAGGTTGCTAATGTTCCAAGAGCAATAGGAGGAGGGCTGGGAAAATGCCTTTTGATGGTTGAAATATATAAGGTTTCTTCTGCCATTTTAAACTGCAGTCCCTTACATAACAAATGAGAAGGTCTATTATGATATTTTTGATATTGTTTCTGGGTGAATAAGTTACCAAGATCACAAGCAAAATTTCTGCTAACCTGGGCATTTCATGATAGGGCCTGCTAGGAAATGGTTCTGGGACCATCAAACAAATAAATGATCCCTATTTATGTGTTTGACTCTCTAATGATGATATACAGCCTATTAGAAATGATATTTCAAATTCTGAACGTTATTCTTTTCCTGGGCTGGTGATATGTGGTGCTGTACTCTCTCCTATTGCTAGGCAGTGAGACTCTGTCCAGTCACCCACTCCAGCTATGTTGTTCTGTGGCTTAGCTCTACTAAATGTATTTTCTTCTTAAGAGAGTTTCAACTCACAATAGGTTTTTTAAAACATAACCTCTCATAAGTCAAGGAGCATCTATATTCCTGTGCGGTAAATGTCTTGAGTTAAGTTTACCTTCTGTGCTACTTTACTGCTCCAAGAGACAGCGAATGATGAGTAGAGGGAAATAAACGCCAGTTGTTGGGGCAAAGTGGCAGTGTCTCTATGGTCTCCTCATGCTACTTTCCTCTCTTACTCTCCAATATTCTGCAGCTCCTCTTACTTCCCTAACTAGGTATCCTCAGAATACTCTTTCTACCTATGGAAAGCTCTCAGGTCTATGCTAATAGCAGTTTCCACACTGATTGTGACCACGTCTGTCTAAGTAGAAATCAGCCACTAAAGATGAGAATAAGGCCATACAGAGATAAGATTAGACAAAGGGACACACTTTGACCACGAGACACCCTTGACCATGCTCCGCTCTGAGTCAAGGAGAGAGCAGGGAAATGTGGGCACTGAATGGTCACATCTCTCTCAGCCCTGCTGTTGGGCAAAACATGGTATGGTACTGTGAGGGAGTATTTGGTGACCAACCTTACAAGTGAAGGATAACCAAGAGGAGATGTTGTAATGTGAATGCAGGAACCTAAGTAAGCAAACAAACAAACAAAATAGAGAAAAAAACCCATGTATAGATCATGTTCATATTCATAAAATGCATATTTTAAAAATGCATATTCATTTTCATGAAAAAATCACTATTTTCAGAAGCAAAGTAATTTATAGATCTAAAACTAAGAAAAGTCTAAGAAAAATATTTAATGAGAAGCTAAAATGTGTATTATTGGCTACGCTGATGTAATTTCAGATATAAATAAAGAGAAAATTTAGAAGATAAATTTGAGGACTTCTAGAAAGTAAAACAAAGGTCCGGGCTGAAAAAGGAGAGAAAGATAAAGAAGTTAGAAGGCATCTGAAGATGAACAGCCAAGTAATAGGCACTCTAGAAAAGAGAATACAGAAAATGAGGAGGAAATATAAAAGATTTACACATAAAGAATTCCCAACTTGAAGAATATGAGCTTTTAGATGCCAAAAGCCACTGAGTACCTAATACAATGATTGGAAAAAAAGACAGATACTTGATCCTTGTGAATTTTGTGAAATTTCAGATATATGGCTGTAAAAAGATCCTAAATATATCCTGGGAAGAAAGAAAAATAGAAACAAGTTATACCCAAATTTTTGAACTAACAAAGGCAGTGAACCTCCCAACTGAAAGGAAGTTATAAGACACCCATGCACATTCTTGAATTTCAGAGAAGAACAATTTTCCACTAAGAAATCTCTAGCTCATGAAATAACCAACCCATTGTGAAAGAACTGTAAAAACATTTTCAAACAGGCAAGATTTTAAAAATTATTTTTAACTCCACATATGGTTTCTCAGCATGATGCCGAAGGATGTATTCCTACAAAATAAGCAACTAATTCAGGAAAGAAGAAGGGTAGGATCCAGGATGTAGGGTGTCCAGCCTGGGAAAGAGGACCACAATTTCCTGCAGGCCTGGAGCATCTTGTGTTGGGTGACGGAAAGGTCAGGAAAAATGTTTCCAGTGAAACACATCACAAATGTCTACATAGGACAGTTTCAGCCGTGTAGAATGTCGAGTAGAGAGCTAAGGTCTAGTACGGGAAGATGTAGCTTCAGTGAAAGAAGCACAAGGAAAAAGAAAGCAGTTTATTCTGAGAATAAGACACTATTTTTCAAGAAAGGGAAAGCTGTGCTGTGAGTGTGTGCATGTCCAGTGCTTGGATTTGTGAGTTGAAATCCTCACAATGTGGTGGTGTGAAAAGGTAGGGGCCTTAGGGAGGTGATTCTGTTGCAAGAGGAGAGACTTCAGAGATAGTGAATGATCTTAAAAAGGAGTTGGAGACAGCTGAGCGCACAGTACAAAGATGGCTCTCTGAGCCTGAAAACACTTCTGCAGGCTTCAAGTCTGTCTGAACCTAGATTCTGGACGGCTAAAGCTCCAGGGCTATGGGAAATAGATGTCAGTTGTTTATAAGCCACTCACGGTGTAGCATTTTGTGACAGCATCCCGGATCAGCTATGGTGGAGAAATAGTTCCGCGCTACAGTGCTTGACTTAATGATAACTGATGGGTAGAGAGTCAAAGAAGGAGGGAGCGAAACCGGGTGAAAAATCACTGCAGATCTGTACCACACGTGCACAGCTCCACATAAAGAATGTAAGCTTTATGTACTACAGACATACACTAGCAAAAAAAAAGGAGAAATGGGAAAAATGAGAAAACTAAAAACATGAAATATTAATTTATCCCAATGAAATGAAATTATGTTATAAAAATTAGGAAGGAAATTATCTATATGAGATGTAGTATAAGGAGCTAAATTCACCTTAACTGTAGCAGTGAAAAAAGGGTACTACATATATATAAAAAAGAAGTGGTGTAGAAGTATAAAAGCAGATATTGTGACAAACAGCTAAATAATAAAATGTGGCTGCTTTGCAGGAGCAGAAGTGGAAAGATGCAGAGAGGCCTGGTGACTTTTGTCAAGAGCCCTGCAGGTGTGTGGCAACTAGCACCTGCTGAGAAATTTGTGTGACAGGTGCTTATGACCTGCCTTATCTACAGAGAGTTTCTGGGTGCCATCACACTGCATGCCCTTTAGTTAATAGTGAATGACATTCGTGGCATCTTGGGAGTGTCTTCAGAGTAGGAAGATCCAGGAAGGGGAAACAAAACATACCATTCTACAGCCCTGGATTCTGATGAAGGACAGCTTTGGCAGGTGGCAGAGTGCCACACAACATTTTCCACTCATGGCTGGATGAAGGAGTGGGAAGGAGCCTGAATTATTCTTTCTCTCCTTGCCTGCCTGCCTTTTCTTCTCTGGGTACCTCTTCTTTCTTTCATTGCTTTTTCTTGAGTTATATCCATTATCTATCTATTGTCTTATCTATGAATATATATATATACATATATAGTTATACACACATATATACATATATCCTGAAAGAAAATAATGTAGACATGTATTACTAAGTATCTTAGTTATTTTTTTCCTAGTTATTGAGTCAAAATACCAGACTTCCACAAATTAAAGGAAGAAAGGTTTATTTTGGCTCACAGTGTATAATAGGTTTTGTTCCACAGTTGACTAGCTGCAAGGCAGGGCAGCATGACAGAGAGCCATCACAGAGGAGAAACAGTCCATGAAAGAACTGGCAGGAAAAAACAGCACAACAATGAGCCTCCCTTTCCCTTTTATTCACTTCAAGCTACAAGCCTATTGGTTAGTGCCACTCACTGAGGGTGGGCTTTCCCATCATCCACCTCCAGAACTATGCTAAACCAATCAGTGGACTAATTTAGTAACCACACACCCTTGTTCCCAGTATAAGGCACCTTAGATCCAGCCACTTCTAAAATAGTGCATGAGGGTTTCAGAAGGGATATCAAATAATTACCATAATACTAAGTATTAGACCTCCAAGTGAATTGGATTCTGTGAAAAGTATTCTCAAGAATTTCCCTCCCAAGAGCTTTGTGAGTGCTACTTCAAGGGTGACCAGCAGTATCAGCAGCCAGCTGGGGCTAGGTAGAAATGCAAGCTCTCAGGCCTCACACTCAGACGTACTGAATCTAAGTGTCTTGGAATAGGGCTCAGGAATCTTCATTTTAATAAGGTCTTTGGGGAATTCTGATGCACTTTGAAATCTGAGAATCACTGTTCTAAATGTCATAACTTCTGTGACAGGAGAAAAAACCATCAAAATGTCACAGCATCTTTCCCTTCTGTGCCAGATTCTGAGATCACCAGCTTTGTGCTCAATTTTGGGGCATTGTTTTGTTATGCAGAGCTGGGTAAATATAAATGAGTGTGGCTGGGTAAATATAAGTGAGTGTGAGTTGATTATGGTTCAGAAAAATAGTTACTCAGAGTGGAAAATAGTAAGAAAACAATGCACAAGAGGCACAAATTTAGTATGGTCTAGATTCCCGAGAAAATCTTGAGAAGCTTGGAGGCAGGCAGGTAGAGGGATAATTACTAGATCCTGTAGTGGATCTCTGGAGAGCAAGAAAGGTTTGGAGCTGGATTAAAGGTGACATAATCCCCCTCCCAGGGGGATTTTGTGTTTGCTATAAAGACTCCAGTTCCTCTGGCCTTACGTGGGTTGGTGTTGGATGTACTGTGGTGTCAAGTCTGGTATCTGTGTCTGGCCAGAAAGCACTTCTGTGTGGAACTATAGTGTGCCTGGCACACGCTATGTAATGCTGTTGTTTTGACACATTTGTTTTTGGGATGTTTACTGAGAGGATCTATGAGGAGGTTGTTCTTCAGCTAGAGGACTGTGCTAATGGACAACACAGAAGAAAGGTGGTTTATTATCATGACAGTTGTTTATTCAAGGGACAAGACTAGCAAGATATATAAATTTTTCATTTTTCATATAGCAACATGATCTCATAGTTTTCACTGTCTGTCTCTTTTAACTCTTTCCTTTTGATGTTTCTACTTACATCAGTGGATATGCTTTGGATCTCACCAACCTCAAAATCCTATCAGCTCTGATATCCCCAGTTTATACTACCATCTTTTATTGGAAGATAAAAGATGGAAGCCATAGTCTTCACTTTGAGCTGCATTTGCAATCCTTTTTTCAGTTTTGAAAATGGGCCTTAGTATGTAGTCCATGGTGGGTTTAAACTTCTGCCTCAACCTTCCAGATTGGTTGGATTATAGATGTCATGTGCTCAGCTACTCCAGAGCTTTCTCTATGGAACATCTACGTGTGAACAAACTCTGCTGGATCTTCCTTCAAGTCATGACCCTGTTCCAGCAACTGCTTCTCGTCTCCCCTGTTGACCCATCATTGAAGCCACTGTCATTCCTAGTTTACACAAACTGGTCTCCCTGCATCTGCTCTCACAGTCCCCAAAACTGCTCCTCATGGAAACCAAAGCAATCCTTTTACAATTGCAGACTGAATTACTTTAATCCTTATTTATAGTCTTTCGGTTTCCTAAGTCACTAGAATTAACCCAAAGCTCTTATCATGCAACATATAGGATTCTGACTGATGTGATTTCCTTTCTAACTTCACTCTCCTGCCCAACTCTTGTTGTTCATTATACTTTTATTCTTCTGTCTTAAATTTCCCATCTGTTTTCCAGACCTATTTACTTGGCATGTGTAATTACATGCTTCACAAGAATCTTGGATATAACGTGTTTGAACATGCACACATGTGCATGCACACGTACTCCAAATTTGTGTCTTTCTTACTTAATTGTTCAAAGAAAAATAAGTGTCACTCTTCTTTCCTTCCTAAATTCTGTAATTTTTGCTTCAAGAAAAAAAGCATTTTAATTTTCTCCAGTTCCATGGACAATATCCTAGTATCATTTTTGCCTTGGACCATTAGAACAGACTCTTTTGCTTTCTCCATTTCTACTTCTGCCACATGAGGTTTATTTTTTACACCAGGGACTGAACTCAGGGTCTTGTACATGGTAAATGTGTGTGCTACAACTGAACAACACATGCAGTTCTGCGTGGGTCCGATCTGCCACCTCAGTGATAGCCATGTGCTTTCATGGATCCAGTTTTTATATCTGAGCTCCCTGAAAGAATAACCTGCTTTTGTGGAAAACTGGGGCAGAATGTTGTTTATATGCTAAGAAAACATATTAGGGCTTAGGAAACCTCTTAATAAAATGTCTTTTTTTCCCCCAAATTATACTCTTGGCACCCCCTCGAAGTACAGGAATAGCCAGTGTTCAATACCTGAATAAAAAGAACTGTCCTAATAATATGTAGCTTTAGGAAAACATTTGAAGTCAATGTTATCCTGGAACACTCAAGTCAGTAAAATAGACACATATTAATGACAATCAGACACAAGAGGTGTGTGAACACTGAGCTGTTGAACTATATCATTGATTCTTTTAAAAGTCAGGTTAATAATGCATATATAAAGAAAGCGATATTAGGCCTATTGTACTTGAGGGGTCAAAATGGAACTAAGTAAAGGTTCCAGCCTTTCTCTCAGAATGCTTGAAAATGAGAAATGTAATGTGAACACCCATAATTCCCTGGATGTTCCTATTTTTCCTTGCTATTAAAAAGAAAGTTACACACCTGAAATCTAATATAAACTGTGTTTAAAAAAATCTCAAAGTGTTCACTTTATCAAATAAATAAAGATCACTCTAGGTGACTTCCTGCCGCCTTTACGTGCCTCGTGATTCCGAGTGTTACCAGGTCCAGTTCGCTCTGGGTCCTTCCCCAGAGCCCTCCACGCCGCTGTAGTTACCTGCTGTCTGCATCAGTGCGGGACCGGAAGTTGGCACCGACTGTCTACGGGCTGCTTCCTTGGGTTTGTCTCTGGTCTTTAGGAGAATTACCCTGTGTTTCTTCCTGTCACAGAGAGTGGGGGGTGAACCGAAGGCCCCGTGAAGCCAGCGAGGAAGGGATAGACATCACCTCTCTGGTTAAAGCTGGTACAGGGCCAACCCAAACTCAAGAGGTGAGAAATACGCTCCATCACTTATGAAGGAATGAAAGAGTTACACTGAAAAATGTTAGCCCAGAGGGATGGGAGGGATTGTGGCCATAACTGCCAAAAATCCCTACCTCCCTACAACTCCCTCTCACTTTATACCATTAAAGTAGCCTTCTTCTGAGTTACCTGATGTATTTATTATATGTACATGGGGATGTATGTATGTATAGGAACATGTGAAAATATTATATGATATAACTCATACATGTGCACGTATTCACACACTGACATACTAATGCATACAAAATGATTTCTAATATGTTGGTATATATTAGTAAATATATAAAAACATCTGGATAGCAGTTGTGTGTTGTGTTGCCTAAAGGTATTTGTGAGAAGATTCATAAAATAAATAACTTCTTAGAAGATATGCAACTCCTAAATATGTAATATATTTTTGTTCAGGTAAGAAATGCATAACTCATAACTTCAAAGCCATACATGCATGGCTTTGGTTTACTTTGGCTTATAGAAACCCAAGTTAATTTCATCACCCATTCTTGCTATTAGCTTAGGTACAATCATCTTTCATTTTTTAGAATGTTTCTTTTTTCCACTTTTCTAATTTATGATATACTTATTACAAACTACTTCCACCATTTTGGAACTTAGACGACATGAGCCAAAACACTTAATAATACTCTCATGTGCCTTTTATAGTGAGGATGAGTTTTCATTTTACAAAATGATTTTGAAGCACCCGAGACTAAAGAACCAAACATTGGGATTTTCTCACTTTAGCGTCTTTGTATTATTCATCTAGGAAATAAAACTGTTCAAAAGGCCAAGGCAAGTTCTCCAGAGAGCTCCTGGGCTCAAACGCCTGTGGTTTAATGAATGTTTTTCATATACTTTGTGATCTGTCATTGAGATGAGTCTGTGACGCATCTTGAAAAACAAATTAGATGTCATATGTCCATTTGCATCTCCTCTCTGACTCACATCCTTCTCCTTTCAGACTGAGAAAGGGCTCTTAATGAGGAGTAAGTCATGAATTTGGTTAGTGGCCACATAAGGTCACTTGTGAAAAATACCATTGACCAGCACTTCCTTCTCCCCTTTGATGCTTGCCAACACTTTCAATAAGTTTTTGAATGACTGATTCCCCATTGTTACCTCTAGTGCAAAGCATTTTGCTTTATTTTCTTTTTCTTTGCCAAAGAATCCATATGTATCTGACCACATGACATTTGCATTAATATTGAAGCTTATGTTTGTCATGCTTTTTAAGACTGAAAGCGCACATCGTTCAGATGGATTTGGGATTATGTGCCGTTTTAGCAATGTAATCATTTAACCATACTTCACTTATTCAAGGATAATTTATGAACTTTTCCAACTAGAGCACAGTTATTACTCTGAAGTGAGGGGAGATTGTCTCCAGTGGCTAAAGTAGTTGTCGTTTTCCTGACTGTGACATCGCACACACAAGTGTTCCAGGAGCCTGTCTTTTGTTACTTTGCACACGCTACTCATGATTGCTTTCTAAATTCCAAATTCATAAACACTGTCTACTAGCAGAATGGGAGGTTTTCAGCTGATGAAGGAAATTTCCCCCAAAAGCCCATGAAGTGGAATTTTGACAGCTTTATAGCGATTGAACCAGAAAACAAAATGAAAGAAAAAATACACATAGAAATCAGACACTAAAAATTCAGAATGCAGTATCAGGCATGTGGATGTAATCCTAAATTCCTTAATTATTAATCATCTCTAAGAACAGCATTTCATTGCTTGTATAAGATAAAATATTTGCTCTTCATGATTATGGCTTTGATTTGCTGGGAATGTTATATGCATCCATTCAGGCAATTTAAAAAGACAGATGATTTACACTAAAATTGTTAGGTTCTGTGCTTTAAAAAGTTGTCCAACTAATTTGAAAGTCCGTTGTGTTATGTAACTTGTTCACCAATTTTTGGACGTATTTTCATGAGCATTTACTACGTGCCGGGCGGTGACTCAGTGCTAGATACATAGTGGTAAACAGAACGAACACCACTGCTGCCTTGATAGAGCTGAGATTGCACTGGAAAAGACTTATTAAGCAAGTTTTTAAAAAAGACAAAAACACACAACTTGAATAAAAGGCTACAAAAGAATAGAGCAAGGTCCATGATAAAGAACCCCAGGAGGTAGAAACAATAGTTACCTATTTAGAATCATAATGAAAGGCCAGAGTATCCCTTAAATCAGACACAGACAGCACTGAGAAAGGGAGAGAGAGGTTCAGTAGCAAGCGATGGGCAAAGGTTCTGAGATAAGAGAGGGATGGACAATACAGAAGAGCCCGAAGGACAGTAGGGCTAGAGCACAGGTCAGCGGGAGAACAGAAGACCCTGGGGTCAAAGAGCAAAGAGTCAGGCGACAAGGGTCCCAAGCAGAGGAAGGAGTTTGGATTTTACGCAGTTTTCCCTAAGGCCTTTGAAGGACTCCAGTTTCAGTCAGTGGATTATGGACTCGAAGTATTTTATTTTTCTTTGCACTGGTTTTATCTGTAGATAAATTTAAGGGCTACATCTGTGGAGATATGTCAAGAAGTGATACCAAATTGAAAATCTCAAATCTGAAGCAGTTGTTATTTGAGAGGTGTGTGTGTATGTGGGGGTGGCAGGGTGCTCCATAAGAAAACATTCTCCAAGTTACAACATCAGGAAGCAGAGCCGCTGTGCTTACCCTTCCCTGTGTCCCATAGTAACCAATCAGGTGTGAGCAGAACTGCTCCTGGCTCTAGACTGATGTCAGTCAGCTGTCAAGACCGAGGCTTGTGTGAGGTCCTCTCAACATTGTGCTTGAGAAGCTCTGTCAAGGAGCACAGATAAAACACTCTGATTTTTGTTCTGATGATTGTCTAATAATTGATTTTTGAGGTTCTGATTGTCCTTGCATGCTGAGGATACATCCTTTGTGACAAAGTAGCTCTGAGCATTGGTGTCAGCGTGTCTGAAGTGGAATCGAGTGATGAAATGAAAGGAAAAAATAAAAGAAGATGAGACTCGTATATGTTAATCATCACACTTTATAGATTCCACTTCCCAAGTAAACAAAATACTGGAACTATTCCAGGAGCCGCTTGCTGTGTTATTCCAAAACCTCATTTTAAGATCAAAGACCTGAGAAGTTCAAGGTGCTTTGCTGTGTTGGATCTCCTGCTCTTTCTGTTCAACATGCCTGTAACGTTTGAAATTTTATTGAAAGCTGTTACAGATCTCTTACCGTACCTGTCAAACTATTTTTCTGTTAAGAAATGGTGTGTTGTCCATGACACTCAGTCTTGGAAGAAAGTGTTTCTTTGCTTTATGAGAAATAGAGGGGAATAATGTGCTGGCTAATGTATTCCAGTCCCAGTGGTTTGTATCAAGAGTTGAAATAAATGAAAATGATTGCATTTGTAGGCCTGTTCTGCAGATATGAAGCACTGCTGGAAACCACTGAGTGTGGGATGGCTTTCATTTGCTCTGTGGCTCTCAGCCCATGGTATGCCTGTATTTTGTTTGCTTTCAAAAAAGACAAAGAAATGAAAAGAGGAAAAAACTTTAGAAATGACTGTAGTTCAAAGCAAACAATGCTTAAAGCGCAAACACTTATATTTCGTTGAACAATGGGGCATTGTTCTGAAAAAGAAGAGGAAGGTATGCTAGACTGACATCCTCATTAGTGAAAACTCAAATCGTTTCCTGTGTTAGCAGGTGTATCTGGAGTTGCCATGGAATAAACAAAGCTAGGGCTTTGGTGTGATGAATAGGAGGTCATGAAAATACAGTAACCCTTTCCACACTAAGAATATTCTCTCTAGACTTTCTCCCTTACTTAAATAATGACATGTTTGGCATCGATTACACCAATGGATGATAAATGTTGCTCGCTCTCGTCTCTTCCTGTTAAACAGGATTCTGCGGTGTTACTGTCTGAACACAGGTGAAGTATCTCCATGAACCAGTTCTCTGTCTCATGGTTTTCATGTTTTGCTTTAATTGCATAGCCGTGCACGGCTAACTGTAAGCTTGTTTTATCCCAAAGTACTTGAGTCGGGCACTCTCTATGATTTCTAGCAACATTTATTCATCAGACCTTTGGTTTTAATGTCTTGCAAATAAGTAGAAGATAACAGTTTCTGCTGTCATCCACGAGAGAGGATGGATGGTTATTCATGTCTCACTATCACACCCTTAATCTCTTACTTTTTGTAAAAGTAGAATTAAAACCATCTGGGTTGCTTTGAAGTCAGTTTGTTTTACACTGAAAAAAACTAAGTTTTTTTTCCCACTATGCCATGTATTATTTGATTAATTTTGGCACGAGTACACCTGTGTTTATAAAGCTGACAAGTCTGTAGATGAAGGAAGTTGGAGTCAGAAATTTGTACCAAATTAAGTCTTTTGGTAGGCTCCAGGATTTTTTTTTTTTTGGTATTATTTTAGATTAAATAGTTCCCTCTGTGGATAAATGTCTTTGGCTTTGCAACATTAGGTTATTTAAAGATATAGTTAGTACATGATTATGAGTATAGAACTCAAAAGAGAATCATGTTCAAATCCTAGGTCCATTAATTATTGTGTCACTTTAGGAAAGTTACTGTACCTCTCTAGACAGGCCATCTTTAGCTGTAAAATAGTGATTGTAATGGCCAAGATGGCCAGTGATACCTGATTCATGGTGCTCATGCTGGTGTGCATTCATGTCCCATGTTGAAGAGTGCTGACTTGTGAAAGACAGTAAGGTATTGTGGAAGCGATGGTGTGTGATTGTAATAACTAGCACTTTGATCTTAAAATGAGCTTTTGGACCTTGTACCTCTGATTTTCCCTTTTTCTTGGATTTCTCAGTCTAGGGAAAGCCTATAGCTGTGTGTGTTGTAAGGAGAGTCAAGAAAGCAGAGGAAAAGCTCATATGGCTGATCAATCAGTCCATGTTTATTAGAGAAACAGATAAGATACAGGCCATACAAATACAAGACTGGCTTATGATGGTCACCGACAGAGTGGGGTGTGGAAGAGTGTAGAGGATCTGTCTACACGCTTGAGATCTGAAGGGTCCAGTTAAAGATCTATGGTTCACTGCAGTGTTCCGTGCAAGTCCATATTAGGAAACCAATGGATCTGCCCAAGAAACTGAAGAGTCTATGCCGGCAGGCCTAGGGTCTGCACTGGAAGGTTGAAGCATCTGCTCTGGAATCTGAGGAGTCTATGTTAGAAGCCAGGAGATGATGTCCCAGGTGAAGATGAATATGGGAGCTTTGCCAAAGAAATAGGAGATCAGTGTTTCTTTATTTTTCTTTTCTACCATGCAGGTGACAAGCCCTTCTAGACTGGGTCTTACATACTCTAGGGTGTGGAGTTGCTGGGCCAATTTAGTTGAGCATCTCTTATTCCACCTGACACAATCAATCAACCATCACAGCTGATATTAAGATTTCCTGCCAGTAATGAGTACCATGTGTGGGCCATCTTGGAAATACCATCTCTAGCTCTTTGGAGTTTATGTCCACAACCCTGGTGGATGGCTTCGCTACAACCTCATGAGATACCATAAGCTAGAACTACCCAGTTAAACTTCTTCTTAACTCTCGACCTACAGGAATTGAGTGAGATAATAAATGTTTATTTTTGTTTTGAGATGCTGAGTTTGTGATAATTTGTAGTAACAGACAGTACATACTATTATAATGATGGTATCCCACCACAGAATCATTGGGAACATTAATTGTATTAGTGCTCTGCACGGAGTCTCACACATAGTAAGTGTTACTGAAAGTCAGAAGCATCAATTATGAATGGAACCTGGCACCAAATGACCAGTCTTCCTTCTCAGCGCCTCCAAATGTTTCATTTGCCTTTATTGGATGAATAACTCCAGATGCACTGCAGGCTCTTGAGGGAATGGGAAATGATAGAGGATCTGATATATCTTTTGTATTGGTTTATATCCTCTTAGCCCATGTTTCTTACTCTTGCAAACAAACACCTGTGGAGTAGTATCAGCCTGAAGATACCTGCTTCTGCTACACCTGTGCTGTTGGCTCACTCCTGCAGCTTCCGTACTGCTGCCTTCTACACACCTCCATGGCCTCTTTAAATGGACGCATGTGCTGAGCTGGATGCCCCCAGGGGTTACCGGCATGCCTCACCGACAGTGGAGGGTGGTGGGTGAATAGCCCCTCTTTCCTTTCCCTAGCTGGAAATTTCTAAAGCCCCTTCTATGTAGCTCCTTGGAATGTCCTTAGTGGAGTGCAGATCTGCTGTCCATAGCAGAAACCTGTTCAGCAGTTGTCTGTGAGCTGGCTTTTCTTTCTCTTCTGTCTCGTTCAGTGAGAACTGTTGGGTGTTGTTCACTTGTTATGTGTGTGTATGAAATCATTTGGGTGCTCACTGATTTGCTATCCTCAGTAGTTCTCGGCTGTTCTGAGGATAGTCTCCCCTCTTGGTTGAGCCTTCCAGAAGCAGAGATCTGCTCATATCTCCAAGTGTCCTCTCCCAACTTGCCACTTTGTTACTTCTTTACCTGGGTCTTACTTAACCCTCTTTGTATGACAGAGTCTCTGTTACCGCTTGATTACCTTGCTTGGCACGTTATTCCTTACTGTTCAGGCCTAAATACCACATTCCCAAGCAAGTCTCTTGGATATCATTTTAAATCACCTTGTGTCAATCTGAACCTTTTAACACTACTTGTACTCATATTTTCTTATTGTTTACCATTCATCCCTGAATATAAACTCTGTGGAGGGCAGAGACCACGACTGTCTTGTGTTTTTTTTTGTTGTTGTTGTTTTGTTTTGTTTTTGCTTAATATTAGGCTTAGAGAAGATTTTAACATGTTTTTTAGCAAAACATTTATTGATACATTTTAGACATACATGATAACATTCATTACAGGAAATTTGTACCACGATATGATATCTTGCTTCTTTTACCCCCCCCCCATGTATAAAAGCTTTTGTTTCTCTTTTTTCTTTGGATTTTCTCTCTATTTTTCAATGAAAGAGAGAACTCATTGGGTAAAGTTTCACTTGGCTGGTGATTTTCTGTGTGTTTTTTTTTCCTTTTAAGAAACATGTCAGTCTGTCCTTTGAAAAAATGGAAAATACCAAGAAAACAGCAAGTTAGCAAAATAAAGTATCATTTTAATAAGATAAATGCTAACTTTTTGCTAATAGAGGTATTTATATTTTTCACTGCAGATAGCAATATCTCCAAGGAGCATATCAACTGATAAGCTTCTAAGTGCTTCAGATTATAATTACATTTACAAAATTTGATTGAAAAATTTTAGAGATCATCTTTATTAAATAGAGGTTACCCTTCCCTGATTAAATACAAAGTGTAGTTTCAGTTTATGTAATCTAAGTTCTTCTTAAGTGGAAAGGACTTTCGGCTTCTAATATAAGTAGGATGAGAATGTCATTGATTGGACCAATAGAAAACTGAGGAGCACATCCTAGAAAATTTACTGTTTTGGACACAGCCAACAAGCAGTGCCAAGTGGCTACTCCAGAGCTCTCCTTGTATATTTAAGGATGGAGAATCTTTCATGACTGATATCCTCTTTCAGAAAACATAAGGATAAAGTTCAGGGTCCTCTTCTGTTACCTGGCACAGGATGACTTTAATGTCTAAGCCAACACTGACAATGTGTCCTAATTATGTTGTAGTACAGGAAAGAGACCTCTGAATGATGTTTGATTTGTAATTATATTATGGTACAGGAGAGAAAACTCTGAATAATTCCATAGTTGAAACACATTTCACAGATGAAACATTTGCACAGACAACTGTAAAATAGAAGTAAACTCTAAAAGCAGTTTCCTGGACATTTTACCAAGGACCATGTACTAAGTTTATTATGTCTTTTGTGGCTATAGATATCACATATTCTTCATGGCAAGAAATATTGGTTATTGAGTGTTTACTGTGCTCCAGGTGCTTCTTCAGGCACATAAAATGCAACAAGAACAAAATATATGTTAGAATGTCCTCTTCAAGAATAAATTTTGCCACAGCAAAGGGCTCTTTGCAAAACATCACAGGGAGGAAGTGGTTGACACAATTGTGAATTAGCCAGTCTGGCTAACCGGAAATCGTCAACAGATTTTCTCATGGTGCTTTCTGAAGATATGGGAGCTTCCAGAGAAGAGGAGTATTGTGATGCTTCATTGAAATCCAGTTGTTATAGCAATTTGCCTGAAAACTAGAAATGTACTTTTTATCTACCAAAAAATTGAGATATCATTGAGCTGAGTGAATTGAACTCACCTTTCACTGAGCCGCAGGGTTCCTTTTGGTGGAAGTGACCCCTCCTCTCTTTCCTAACACTAGAACTGAGGAGATTTGAACAGAATAATCTTGTACAGGAAAAGTAAAAGCTATCAACAGTCCTAGAAATTAAGGGTAAGCTACATATCATTCCAGAGCTGATAAGGCAGGATACATTAAGAATTAATTCATGGTATAAAATCCAAGAGAAGATGAATGTGCAATCTAAACCTGTTGCTCTAAGGCTTGGATGGGCCCAATTTCCTGAGAAGTGCACTGATTTATAGGTGCCTGAACTCAATTGCTGTGATCTTGATACATCCTGAAGTCTGAGAAGCATTTACTGAGATGTCAAATCCATTTAGTAGTAAACTCTATGCCATTTTTCTCAGAGATGTCTAGAGCACTGCATAAGACAGCAACTTTCTATGATGCCTATAGTGAATTACTTTTATTTAAAAAAACCTGTAAAATAAGGAAGACGAAAATGATCACAAAATTACAATGTATGAATTATTGATGCTTAGTAATTATATTAATTAAGAAAATTATATAGACTACACACTCTGTGATTCTATCTTTGATCATTTTTTTGATTAACTGGGAAAATGTGCAATTTTTCTATTTGTTATTTTACAAACACGATAATCTATCTCGGATTTTTGCAATATGTCCAAGTAACAACTAACAACTAGGAAGTAGGAGTCCTTAAACCTGAAGAGAGATTTTATTTTAAATGTATACCAATTGTGTAAGAAGCCAAAAGAGCCATTTAGTGGAGACATGAATTGCATCCATGGGGCTATTATTTCTCTTTCAAAAAACAATGTTTTCAGGACAAATCCTGAGAATATTGTAGGTTTGCACTACTCTTCCTTTAATATTGTTCAGTTTAACGTATTTCTTAACCCAAAACAAATCCTTATAGAATGCCATTGGACAAATCTTTGCATGACCATGTTGCAGAGATTTCCTTTGGAAAGCTGGTGGAAGCAAATTCTCTCAGTCTGAGCTTGACATTTGAAGTGTATGTTGAGCTGCCCACATTTCTCATCCTAAGGTGTTTTTTTTGACTTTCATTTTACAAAAAGTGGCAGAAAATTCTCAGAATTGGTCATGAAACATTGCTGCAGTTGGCTCTGACAAAGAGGTGTTAACATAGCAAATGGACATGGAAGGAAAAAGAAACTTTAGTTAGCATAGTTATAGTTTGACATCAAGGAAAAGAATGAAAAATTAGTTAGGAGTTGAATTATAAGTTCCATACAGTGATACTTTGACATTATAAAAATTTAAAAACTTATAATCCTTGTCTAAAGAAAAAAAAGGTTCTTTTTTTTGCAGTATTTTCATAAATTAGAAGCCTTTGTTTAGCAGCTGCTATTAATCAATTTTTCCTTTGTTCCAGTTTGTGACACTGTGGTACCTTAAAGTGGGTGTTATTTATCTGAGGAGTGGTGGTGAATGATTATGGGAAGGAATTATAGCTGCTTAACAACTGTTTGTAAAGGTTCCAGGGTTCTTTGGAGAGAACAGGAAATATTAACTTAAAAATAGTTC
>PVIR01018396.1:0-33159 GCA_004026965.1 Petromus typicus | reverse complement strand
TGGCTCAATGGTTCTGGCTCCTGCCTTGCAAGCGCAAGGGCCTGAGTTCGATCCCTGGTAACCACATACAATAATACTGGGTGTGGCGACTTATGCCCACCAGCGATCAGTACCAGCATACCACAATGCCAGGCATGGTGGCTCATGCTTGTAATCCCAGCACTTGGTAGTCAGAGGCAGGAGGATTGCCAAGTTCGAGGCTGAGTTCAGGACCAGCCTGAATTACAAAGTGAGACCCTGTCTCAGAAAAAAGAAGAAAACGTGGTTCATACTGTAACCATTGTTTTGTGTGTGCATTTTAGTCTCCATGTATATATGATAATGCTAAGTACCTTAGTGAAATATCTGGTTTTTCTGGTTATTCTCAAGTACCTGAATACATGCTAAAAAAAATATAAGTAGTAAAGCAACACATTTTGTTAATTTCTTTTTGTCACAACCCATGTGAAGTTTTATTTCATGGGAGGAAGAGGCAAACCCATCCAGAGTAGCACACAGTGTATTTCTGCACTGGTTCTCGGAAGAGAAGCAGATGTAGACAGCTGTGCTAGTGCACCTCCAGCAAAGCAAGTTACCACTGTCCTTTGTCTGTGTGCTTTGGTGTACTTTGCTGTCAGTGGAGGGTTAGCTGTCAATGTAAGGGAAAAATGAGTCCTTTTCCAAATCTAGTCTCCCACGACGTTCATCTACAGGTTGCCAGTTTTTTTTTTTTTTTTAGGTTTTTTGAGACAGGGTCTCGCTTTGTGGTTCAGGCTGGCTCTGAGCTCAGCCTCCAACTCACATCACAGCAATCCTCCTGCCTCTGCCTCCCGAGTGCTCGGATTACAGGCGTGAGCCACCACGCCCGGCACTGTGGTATGTGGTACTGGTTGCTGCTGGGTGTGGGTCTCCACACCCAGTATTGGTATGTGGTTACCGGGGAATCGAACCCGGGCCCTTGCGCTTGCAAGACAGGCGCCGGAACCACTGAGCTAACTCCCCGGCCCTACAGGTTGCCAGTTTTGACAAAAGCAGAGTTACATTTCGTGTTAAAATTCCCAGGTAAGATAGTCTTCTGAAGATCTGAGCATTTTAGCTCACCAAGTGAGTGAAAAGGGAACAGTTTGAGACTAGAATGATTGTGTTTTCAACTATTATGACATATGCAGCTTAATTGACTGCAATATATATGTAATATATATGTAACAGAAAAATTGAGTCCCTACTTGAAACAGTTAGTCTTATCTAGATGCTTAGAAGTGCCCAACGTATTTGAAATGTACCGGCAGTAAAATATCACTTTGTAAATTATCTCTTAAAATTCTTATGACATATTGTCTTGGGGGAGTGGAATAAGCAAGCAGTACAGTACCATCTGTATTTCCTCAGTGGTCTGGAGGAGGTGGGAGGGCAGTAACTGCCAAAGGTAGTAAGTTAGCACATTTGTACTTGGAAGTTTCAGACATCATTTTTCTGAATGTTTTGTGGGTTTTGTTTTGTGCTACATATATTGTATATATAATGGGCAAATGAGTCCAAACCATGCAACATCTAGTCAACCCATATGAAGTTTTATTTCGTAGGGGGAAGAGGCTGCGCTCTTTAACATAAACAGGTTACCAGTGTATGGAAAAGTAGTTGGTAAAGTTGGCACATCTTGTACACTTTGTGTTGAAATACACAGAAAAGCTTGTCCTTGGTAAATGGCTTTTGGATTCCACTATTTCTAACATTACATATGCCTTCTTGTACTTGTCCACTTGGGTGAAGGCAGAGGAAAGGGTGTGAGAAGGGACTAGTTCAAGGCCAAATGGTCACATTCCAAAGATCTTCAAATTTCAATCGTTGCAATTTTATTTATTGATGCTGTATGATAGCATATGTTTTTATATGAAAAATCTAGTTCTAGGTACATAGAAGTACTCGATATATTTTTAAAAGTAAAAGTAATAGAGTAATGCTTTCTGTAAATAGCTTTTTGTGTGATTTTTTTTGACACAAGATCTCACTGTGTACTTTGGCTGACCTTTGAACTCACTTTGTAGTGTAGGGCTCCCTTGAACTTGCAGTGATCCTCCTGCCTCAGTTTCCCAAAGGCTGGGATTACAGGTGTGTGCCATCACATCAAGCCCATGAATAGCTTTTAAAAACTAACCAGGAAGACTACGCTTACAAACAGAATGGTAAAACCACCTTTGAACAGTTTGCTGTCTGTACTTATTCACTGGGTTGTGTGGCGTGGGAAGAAACTGACAAGTTTTTTGTTAACCTCATGGTAGAAATTTCAGCTTATCCATTTCATTATGTGCATTTATTTCACTAAAGTTTGCTACACTGTATATATAGCATACACACTGAACATATGCATCCTAATTTCATATATCTCGCCTCTAGATATTGAAAAGCTTGACAATATGTGACAAGTAGTAGACTTAGTATACTGTGTTAAAATTTATGGAAATGTTGTCTTCTGAAAAGGACTTCTGAGAGTGCAGCCGTAGGATGGCACTTGAATGCTTCACACGCGTATGTCATATGTGACAAGGGCAGAAGAAACTCGAAGTGAAGGATTCTAGGCCAGGAATGCTCCTACTTAGAAGACACTTTGAGATACAACCCTGTTACAGGTGTGTAGTTCACTCAACACTACTGTGCACATAGTGGGAAAACTTAAGTCCATCTTTGAGACATCTAGTCTTTCTAGATGTTTAGACGTGCAAAACTATATTAAAAGTAGGAGCAGTAAACAACACATTTCACAGATATCCTTTTGTTAAAACGAATAATGAAATACTGTCTTTAGGAAACGGAACAATCAAACCACTGATCTGAGCAGTAGACATAATCGTTCTAATCCAGAATGGGAGGAGAGGTGCAAGGGCTTCACGTCAGCGTAGTTTAGGTGAAGTGAGGCTGACCACTGTGCCTTCTATCTGTGTACTTTGTTTTACTTCCCTGTGTATATAGCTGTATATAAAGGACAAAGGAGCCCTGATTTACATCTACTCTTCTCAGTGTTAAAGGGGTCACCTGTGGATGGCAGTAGAATTGTAAACTACTGTGTCGAGTCCACCTTGTGTTGAAACTGATTAAAAAGAATGTTCTTAAAACCACTAGGAGGTGAAATTGTTAAAGTCCTCTTATGTATCACATATGCCTATTTCTGTCCCCTGGGTTAAAAAAGATGGAAAAGGGGGAGAGTTCTGGACCAGAGTGTTCCTACTGAGATGACACTTTAAAATTATAGCCTTTGTTAAGTATCTGCAGTTTACTCAATGTCGCTATACATAGGGGACACTGACGTTCTTAGTGGAACATCCAGATGTTTAAAGTTCACATATGTCAAACTCAAGGACCAATGTAGTGAACTTTAAGAACTGTTTTTTGTTACTTCACAGGAATGGTTGTATCTGAGAATGCAATTGTCAAATTGATGTCTTGGAGAGTATCCTGGCTATTCATGGGACGTGGGAGAGGAAGTATGCAGAGAGAGAAGTTGAGTGAGTCAGATTGTCTTGCTGTTGTTCTACATGGACATGTTAGTTAATATTCTTGAGTAAGTCCTACTGCCCAAGTTAAGTTAGAAGCAGCAAAGTAATCCCTATATAAATATTGTGTTAGCTTTTAGGAAGAACTGACTTCTAGAAGTGACCTTTGTTAAAGCCCCCTTTGGAGCTACACGTGCTCCTGAACTTAGTCACCGAAGTAGAGAAGAGAGAATAGGGACGGTGAAGGTAGTAGGGCTCTTTGCTAGTATCTCCATGTCCAGAAGATGACTTTAGATTATAATCATAGGGCTGTGTGTGAAATTTTGGCAAAGTACTTGGGTTTTCTGTGCACCAAGTTCATACTCTATTACACAGCATCTAAGCTTTACAGATGTCCTGAGGCAATAGTGTATGATAAAAACTAGAGGTAGTGAACTAGTCAATATTTAAATAGGGCACGTGTTGGACTTGGGAATGTTGCAACACCGCTAGGCTGTGTGTTTCAGGACTTGTCATTTGGCTGGCAGGAGAGGGGGGAAAATAATCTCACAAGGTACAGACATTTGCAAAGTGTTCAGACTTACATTTTGGTGAGAGGAATCAATGTGTGCATATCTAGCAATACTAAATAGATATATTGATAATTCAATGGGAACATAGTTTTTGCTAATATCTTAATTGTAGAGATCTGATAACTCTCAGATGTGGAGAGCCGCGCTGGTGCCACACCTAAAAGATGGCGCTAGCTTCCTTTCTCTTTCCTCCTGATGGCTTGCGCTCCCTCTGCCACATGACTCCCTGCGGGGTACTAGGCTGACTCAAGCATAGTTTGGTTGCTGCGCGGACCAATGGTAGGCCACGACACCTGATCCCCTGATTGGCGGAAGAGATGCATATAAGGCGTTGCGCGGGCTGGGGCAAGAGAGACTCTCCATTATGCTGTAAAGGGTTCCTGAATAAACCGCTTGAAGAAGAGTTCCGGGTCGCGTCTTTCTTGCTGTTCGAGACAGACGCGACACTCAGATACATGGCTTAGTGTACATTATTGCTTTATGTCTCATTTTAAATTGAGCATTAAGAAAATGTGGTGTTGTAAAGCTGCCAATATTTCTAGCTAGAAGACTATTGCCATTTTTATCTTTGGTGAGATTTTTGTTCCCAAGGCAGGGTTACATTTTCTTTCTAACAGATTGAGTTTAAGTAGTGTGTGCTTGGTTATCAAAAATATTCTTGTAGCTTTGGGATTTTGAATTGGTGAATATTCACAATGGGTGGAAAAGTATGATATAGTGTATAAATTCAATCACACAAAATGTCACCTATGTACACATGAGACCCAGAAGAAGACATATTCAATAAACTACTTATGACTGCGAATGATTTTATTCCTTGCTTATGTTTTTGTTTCCTGGCTGAGCACATATGAACTTAAAAAAAATTTTTTTTTAAACTAAAAAAAAGAAAAAAAAAACACCAGCAGCTTGCCTCAGTAACGACTGGTGATTACTGACCTGTCCCTCTTTGAATGCTTCAATGATTTCTCTGCATGGTACACAGTTCTGTTCAATTATTAAAAAGAAAAAAAATGTAGTCATGAGGCTAAAGATTAGTAGCTCAAGGGAAAAAGACCAATGGAGTGTGCACAAAACCTGGGTTGAATCTTCATCATCAAAAGAAAAAGTCCCAGTTCCTAGTTCCACTGTCTAATTCTATTTTTCTTCTCAGGGTTATGTATTGACTTTTCTTTCACTAGAATATTCTCTCATTAAGTAGTTTAAAATGCTAATGACTCCTTACCAATCGCTCTTTTTAAGCGCTTTCTCAGGTACTAACTTATCCCACGAAAACGTACCGTTCAGTGACTAAGGGCTGGGTGCATCAGCCACCGCCTAGCTCGGGAGCCGCGAAGTCGTCCCGGACTTGGAGTGACAGCATCCTAGGTGGCACCAGCGCGGCTTGAAGAACTTGCTGTGGCTGTGCGTGGCACAGATGGACAGCCCCTCGCATGCCATAGTCCGGGGCTGCGCCCTGTCCACCTTCTCGCTTTCCCAGCCCCTCTCATGCGCTGCCCCTGATCGGCTGCAGACAGCAGGTTTCTGCAAGTCAGCCCCGCGGCCTCCCTGCCCTTCCCCGCCCAGTTCAGCCACCACCCCACGCGCACGCGCACGCGCACCCCTTCCCACAATGCTGTGCGAGCTGGATCTCTGCACAAGCCCCCTGCGGGGAGCCCGGGCCTGCAGGGCCTGGGTGTTGTGTCCCACGAGGCAGCGAGTCTTTCTTGCACTCTCCTGTGCAAGTTCAGGCAGACCCTGGCAGAGGGATGTTGGGAGAGCAGCCCAGGCCGCTTGGTCTGACCATGCACACCACCTCGCTCGCACAGGTCCCCGCACTCTTTCCCGCCCCTCGAGACGTGGAAGGAGGCGCATACACATGCGCATGCTCCGCGGAGGGTTGTGTGCACCCCCTATGGCCTGCAGAGCCTCAGTGGCTGCGTTGGGTGAGTCTTGTCCGGTTTTTCTCACGTATGCACACAGCCTCTCCGCACAAGTGTAAACACATACCATCATCCCTCATACAATCCGTAGTGTCAGGTAGAGTCCCTGAAGGCACATGCGCCCCCATGCACACACCCCGAGGGCCTGTTCCACTCGTGAGGGTGTGGGGGTGGGGGGCTCAACTGGGGGCCGCAATCCCTTCAGGTATCTGGGTGTCTACACCTGTTCAGGGCCACAGCGAGCCTGGCCCGGCAAGAAAACAACCAGCTGGAGACCGGGGGGATGTATATGCGATCACATGCGCGTGCGAGCAGAGGGCAGGGTATGTAGGATTATGTGGGGACTCTGATGGAGAGTAGTGACTTGGTGATCAATTGTAAAAGAGAAACAGAAGCTGGAATTAAAGAGAAGGCTGGTGGTGTGACTCATTGATAAAGCACTGCTACATATGTTTGAGGCCAAGATTTGGTTCCCCATCCAAATATAAAATGGAGAATTTGAGCTGTAGGACAGTACCAACAAAGTCCTGGATACAGTCAGTGTTGCTGGGAGCTCTCCTCCTATGTCAGCCTTTCAGGGCTAAAGGGCACAGTTTGAAGTAAATACCTTGTTGACGCTCTTCATTCTTTTGGGTTGGATTTAATTTAAGCTTGCGAGGTGTAACTTTGGCACGCCAAGTCCCCAAAGGAGGCAATCTTCTAAGAGCTCTCCTAGCATGTAGGAGAAAAACTTCCATTCCTGACAGAGGAACTGAGCAACATGTCGTATAAGTTTTTAATATGTATCTCATATATATGGTGACTATTGATTTATAAATTACATGCTTTTACTGTTTAGTGATATGCATGTACATTGTAAAACAATAAAATGAAATGTAGAAATAAGATAAATACGTAATATAGCCAGGCATGGTGGCACACGCCTGTAATCCTAGCACTAAGAAGCAGAGGCAAGAGGATTCCCGTGAGTTCTAGTCTAGCCTAGGGCATATACTGGGTTCAGGGCCAGCCTGAAATACAAGTGAGACCCTGTCTTAAAAAAAACAAACAAACATGTAAGTAAGCAATATATTCAAACATTTTGGTAATAGGCAATGGTGGCTTCATATTATTACCTGTGTCGTAGCTAATACATATTGAGAGCAGACTTCATCATGAATGGTACTGACATAGATCAGTATAGCTGGTGGCCTGTATAATGTCAAATTTTTATAACCCCCTTCTTTAGCAGCTGACTTGCTGATTTGGTACTGCCAGTTCTGTTATTTTCTTGTTGATCTTTGTTTGTATTATTTAGATTTAGTTATGCTTTTGTGAGGGTTAATAATTTAGCTCGAATCGTTACATGTAATTGGCCGTGTTCTGACAGCAGATGAAGGAAGGAGGCCACTGTTAACTTGGCTGCACTTTGGAACTTGCTTTGTTCCTTCAGGAAACCCCACTCCTGTTATATGTTCAGAGGTGCCAGCCAATGAACACCACAGCATGCATCAGCACACAAAATATTAATCAAGAATGGCATCTTATTTGTTAGATCGTTCTAATATTTCCTTGCCCACACCCACGTGGATTGTTCTTCGCACCCACTTGTGTTAATGTATCCATTTTAAAGATCTCTGAACTAGTGAGCAGGTTTGTGTTCCCCAGATTCATTACTTCTTTTTGGTCCTTTCCAAGAGATAATGCTTTTAAAATTACTGTTCGTATCTTTTGTGCTCCTCTCAACCACATCTCTGATAGTACACATTTTCATTACAAGTGTTTTTATTGCTCACTGTCTAGCAGTCAATTTGTGGTTCAAATAGGCCTGTGTCTTAGTTGGTAGTGCAAAATACCTGGCTCCTGTAAATTAAAGCAAAAGAGGTTTATTTTGGTTCACAGTTTGTTGTTGGCTGGTGGCAAGGCAGAGCAATATGACAAGGGTCATGGCAGAGGAGCAACAGCTCCTGGCCCAGCAAACAGAAGGAAGTAAGCCCTCAAGGCAAGAGAGCTATCTATATTTGTACCTGTATCTCTGTTCATCTCCATCTGTCTATATATCTAGGCTCCACTCACAGTGACCCATGTCCTCCCACCAGGGTTTACCCCACAGCATCACATTCAGCTATTAACCCGTTAGTGGACTAGTCCAGTATCACACACCCATGATCCAGTCACCTCCCAAATCCCCACCTATGAGTGCATGAAACTTTGGAAAAACATCTACATATAAGCAATAAATAACATCCTATGAGACCATTTCTTGTAAAATAGTCTGATGAAGTTCCAAAGGTACTAATGTAGATGAAAAGATTTTAGTTTGTGGTGCATAATGGCAACACTTCCTGAAATAGTTATATGTACAGTGTGTCATAAAAGTTACTGAACAGTTTGACATTGAGTTGAAAAATATATCAAACTATCAAAATTAATTTAAAAAGATAAATCCTGTTAAGACTAGATTTTTAAAAATTACATATGTATCAGAAATGCCTGATGCACTGAGAAAACAAAAATAAACCCCAAAGCATCCGCTAATTCTTGGAATCAACCTTCATTAGTTCAAATTTGGACCACTTGAGAGTATTAAAGACTCACTGTTATACTAATTGTGAGAAACCTATGTCACATATACCATAAGGGCTGTTTGTATCACTAAAAGATCTAAAAGTTTTTCATCATTGGTATAGACACCCATCACATGTGTAGTGACTCTAGTCATCATATCTGTGTTACAGGTAGCAAGATGAAGTAAGGGACAAAAAGGAATGGGCAAAAGATACAACACATCTGACAAATGAGATATCTTCCCGAAGTTGCAATACCTATTCCCACATGGTCCCACTGGCTAGAACTGAGTAAGTACTCACAGCTTGAGTAATAAATTGAAAGCTCATAGTAAATATGCTCAGCCAAAAATTGAGGCATTTATTACTACAGAAGCAGAGAAATATTGGGCAGTGTTATATCTAATCCAACAAGGCAGAATTCATGCCATAAAAGTCCTAATTATAAGTCCTTTAATGAGCCAGTGATCAAGAGTGGGCTAGTGCTCCAAAGGCTCTTGATACCAAAGATTTCTAGCAGTTTTTAAAGGCAAAAAACACAATGACAGTAAATCACAAAAGCAATACAAAAAAAAAAAATTCCATTTCAGTAAGCTCAAGATTACGGAAGCAGGTTGTCAGGTTAAGCAAACACCTCGTTTTTTACAACCTTAAGGCAAAGTGTTGGTATGTCAGAGGAAAGTGTTCTTGTGGTTGCATCTGCAGGAATCCTGCTCCTTATGATGAATGAACCAGGTTCTGCCTGTCACAGTCTGTCCTAAGATACATTCCTTTTCCAAAGGGAGGGAGAATAGAATGAGTTCACACAGGGGAATAAGAGAGAGGTAGTTCTTAGTACATTACTTCAGGCAAAGCTGTCCATCTCTGCCATAATTTAAAAATCAACCACTCTGCGGGTCCTGGCTAGCTCCAAATATCCAAGTGCATTTGTAACTTGGCTGGAGAAGGTTTTGCCCTAAAGTCATCCCAAGATTATCATATTATGGCTACATTTAGCAACTACTTGTGTGTTATTTTACAGAAGGTGCAGTGGCACCATACAGTGCAGATGTGCAGAACACAAACTCCATGAGCTCCACTCAGCTTATTTATACGATGCTTACAGGCTCTTATTTTGACAGGCTATGTTATGTTGAATAAAAAGCAAAGAAAAACTGCAATTTGTTTGGAGCAATTCTACACAGATTTGGGGGGAAAATCATTTCATAAGTAAAGTGACTAGAGCTGTCTAAGGCCCAATGTTGCCTTGCCCAAGAGCCAGCTATGGCATGCAGAAACAACTGCATTTTGCCTTCGTCTCAGATGAGGTCTCAATGGTCTGTGAGTCTGTGGTACTCAATGGTAAGATTACATCAGCTAGAGACATCCTGGTTCCTTGACAACCCAGGAGTAATACAAAAGAGAAAGGTCTCATCCGGGGAGGGAAGAGCCCCTTATCAGCTCAACCTTTCCATCCTCATCGCGGTGAGATTTTCGTCTTCATAAGATCCAACACAAGATCGTTGCAGCCCCCCAATGCTCCATCCTATTATTGTGTGTTTCTAGTAAAGAGTGGCTCGTAAGAAGTGGGAGAATCTTTTCTTTGCCCACTCTTAGGCACTGCCCTCCCATCCCTCCATATGTTTTGAAATTATGCAAGTCTCTTGTCTTTTTTTCTACAGCCCTCACTGTCCTCCTTTCTTGGTGGTCAGAGGAAATCAACCTCTGATAGCAACTGAAATAATCTGAAATTCTTAAGATAAGAATTAAAAGCCAGGTTCACCTGATTCTCTTCTCAGTGCTAAGTTTAAACAAACAAAAACCCCCACTAAACTAGTCATACATAGTGGTATATACTTGTGGTCCCAGCTACAGGAGGGTTGAGGCAGAGACATCACAAGTTTGTGGCCGGGCAATTTATCAGGACCCTGTCTCAATATAAAAAAATAAAGACATCTGGTAATGTAGTTTGGTGTGCAAAACAATTTTTTGTTTTAAATAAGCAAGATGTTATCACTTCCAAAATATTTAGTACCTTTACAGACCCAATCTAATAGAAATCATCTCACCACTTTATCAACCAGCTTTTTTCTCCTCCTAAAGGTGTGTACAGCAATCAACACTAGAGGTTTTGACAAGAGTCTCCATTAAAAGGTATGAATGACATCCTGGAATGTTACTGTGCTGCTGTCCTTCCTAGAATGACTGTCTCTTCTTGGTTAATCTCAGAAATACATACAAACCAGCAATTTAAGCAGAAGGCACTGACAGTCCCAAGAACAGCCATAGGCTATTTCTAAACATAGTCCAGAGAGTTTGATGCAGATCACGAGCTGCTAAGAGGTTTAGACAATCTAGTGAGCCAGTAACATTTCAGATTTCTAGGTGCCCCATTTAAAAACAAGTGTAATACCCTAGAAATTTATGTTTAATTTGTGATAGAGTTCACTTTTTCTCATGTATACCTGATCCTGCTGGAAATGAATGCATACTAGCAACTTTAGCTGCTGATTTACTGATGGGGGAATATCATTAGTCCTATATTTAATGCCGCAGTCATAGGACAGTGCTTCAAGGGTATTTCCAAGTTATAGTTCTCACTAGTCAATTCTATTAAAATGCATATTTTAGGGGCCGGGGATTTAGCTCAGTGGTTCTGGCGCCTGTCTTCCAAGTGCAAGGGCCTGGGTTCGATCCCTTGGTAACCACATAACAATACTGGGTGTGGAGACTCACCCCAGCAACAATCAGTACCACATACCACAATGCTGGGCGTGGTGGCTCACACCTGTAATCCCAGCACTCGGGAGGTAGAGGCAGGTGGATTGCTGTGATGTGAGTTTGAGGCTGAGCTCAGTGCCAACCTGAACCACAAAAGTGAGACCCTGTCTCAAAAAAAAAAAAAATGCATATTTTAAAACTTCATAAGACCTTTTAACAATGAGTAGTTTAAAAATATTTATATATATTTAATACATATATTTATTTTTGTACAGTTACTGTGTGAGGTTGACTTGTTATACAGCAAAAGCTGACTGACAACTACTCAGGAAGCTGAGCTTCAGCCCCAAGGCTGTGGCAGGCTGGAGTTGTGCTGCCTTTGACAGGGAGCCCTGTGAGAGCTGCAGGCAGTCCACATGATGTCAGACATGCCCGTCATCCTTGAGCTCCTCTGTGCTGACCCTGCAGAGTCCCTGCCAATGCTCTGTCCATCTAGGAGCTCCTGTAAAATGAAGTTCTCCTCCACCTGTGTCGTTCCCACAATGAATACTTTTAAAATTATTAACAGCAACTAAATCAGCATTTTTATGCAAGAACATTTTCAAAGACAGGATAGGATACTCAAGAAAGTTTAATCATATGAACAACTAATAAAAGGTAGTACTGTTCACTATGATATAAAGTAAGAATACAGACTGGAGGTCTGACTTAATGGTAGCGTTTGTCTAGCATGTACAAGGCTGTGGGTTCAATGCCAGTTTGAGAAGCAATGAAACAGTAAGAATTCTCTAACAGTGCAGTTCATCCAATAGCTCACTCTAGTAACAGTCTGGATACCCAACACATTTGTGGATAAAGAATATGCGGTATGTGCACATAATGTAATTTTATTCATCCATGAAGAAGAATGAAATACAGGAAAATGGCTTGATACGGAGACTATGATATTAAGTGAAATAAATCAGACACAAGTTAAATATTGCATAGCTTTTCTTATATGAGAAGTCCAAAATATAAATAAAGAACTAAAACAAAATAAAATCAAGAGAAAGATGGTAGAAATCAGAATGCAGGGCTGGGAATATAACTTAGCAGCGCAGTGCCTGCCTGGCAAGCATGAGGCCGAGTTCGATGCCTAGTACAAAAAAAAAAAAGAGAGAGAAAAGAAATAAGGTTGCAGAGTTTTAGAGATGAGGAAGGGCATTGGACGGAGAAATGGTGAAGCCAGGAAAGGGGTCAAAAGACGAATTATGAAGATATGATGTAGACATGATCCAGTTCTCCAAAACGAAGGTAACTATTATATATCACACAAATGCTAATAAAAATTACGAAAAGATGATTCAAAATGTATGAATTCATATTTTCCCCTTTCATTTTCTATATAAAGTATAGGTCCTCAACCTTTTGACTAAATGGTAGCGTTTGTCTAGCATGTACTTGAAGTCTTGGGTACTTCTGAGAATGTGATGTAATATATGGGACTTCTATTAGGAAATGTACTCAGATCCATATAAACAAACTTCATCATAAAATTTCAACAGTTATGAACTCCCAAAATCTAATAACAGCCCCCCTTTTTTTTCAGAACCTCAAGTTAGAGGCTAATGTTTTATGAATATAAATTTCAAGGACACAAAATAAAATCCATTCAAGGTCTGAAGAAAAGTTAATGTGCTTTTTTTTCCTACATGAATCTGAAAATAAGTCATGTTGGAGGCAAATTTACTAAATTTTCAAGAATCTGTCCCACAGGTATATAATTTCAAAATCCAAATTATATAAAACCAAGTATACATTTCAAAATAATTTCTAATGTAACTAAACTGAAGACATGCTTCTGGAGTTTGTTTTTTCTTTTCTATAATAGATAACTCATATTCCTTTAATGGAAGATTTTCAATTAGGGCTTATTTTGCTTGAGATAGGTATTCCCCGGGCTGGCCTTGAACTCCTGCTGCCAGAGAGCCTCCTGCCACAGCCTCCTGAGTACCTGAGACAACAAGCAAACACCAAAATGCCTGGCTGTCTCAGTACTGATCACTTTTGGTTCACAGTAAAACTACTGAGAAAAAACTCATTTACATAAAACTGAAGGACAAGAGTTTTAATAGTATTTATTTGATAATAACTATTGAATTATAATTCATAACTTTATTGAATTTATAATTCACATACCAGCTAATTCACCCTTTGAAAGTATACAAGTCAGAGGTTTTCAGTGTTCATTTACATAACCATCACTATGATATTTTGAGAATATTTTCATTAAATACAAAAGAAATTCTGTATCTGTAGGTCGTTCACCTAATTATGCTCCAAAGATTCTGGTTTTGTGCAACTACTAATCTTATTTCTGGCTCTGTAGACTTGTCTGCTTGGAGTAGTCCATTTAAGTGTTTATGCAGTGCAGAATCTTTTATGAATGGCTGTTTCTGCTAAACATAATGGCCCTAGGGTTCATCATGCAGAGCATGTATCAGCACTTTCTTCTTTTTATGTCTTTATAATAGTCTATTGTATATTCATTTTGTTTAGTCATCAGATAATACATATTAGGGTTATTCTTAGTATTTGGCTATTGTAAGTGATTCATTTCTCAATATCAGTACACATATTTTGGCACTGACCAAGATTTTAACATTTAACCCATCAAGTAAAATGTCAAACAGAAGATTTCTTATAGTTACAATAATTAAACTGTACAAATTTGTATCCCAGTAATTTTACATGTTTTCATATACATCACAAAAACTTCTTGTGACTGGGAAACTTGGCTCTGTCATCAACTCCCAACTGTGCTTTGCTTCTTTTAGATTAGAGCCTCTGCCCACTCCTGGGCTGCTTTCCATCCCCACACATAGAGACCGTCACTGCTGACTGTCCCCTGCCAACCTTCTTCACACCACCTCCGTCCTAAGCTGAAGTTCAGTACAGATCACATGCTGGTTTAATGGTCCCACGGACTCTTGGTCCACCTGATATTCTCAGAAGGTCCAGGGTTCCCAGTGAATGCTTGTAAGTACATGATCCACAAGACTTTACATCCATACTGTGTACATGAGGGTAAGGGGCCAAAGAGTGTATGACATAGCTGCATTTTTTAAACTGAGGTCTCTCAGAATTACCACAGCATCATATCAAGAAAAAAATTTTTTTTAAATTTCAAGAAAAATTTATTTACTGAATTTACCTGGTAGAGACAAGTCAAGAGGCATAAGAAACACATTCTAAAGCTTTGACCTACTAAAATCAATAAAAAAATATAAAGAGCAGGATTAACTGAAAAATTATTTCTCTTGCTTTGTATGTTGAAACAATTTTATGTGTGTTTATGGATTTAACTTCACCAAGTTCAGGGAGTCTGGGCCGACCCCAGCACGGGGCCCAAGCTGGACGGCCACGTCACAGTTTACTGCTGGGTGGCCCTGCCAGGCTCTGCCACTCTTTCAGAGGAGGGTTCCCCTGGGAAGCCAGCTTTTTCAGATATCCGCAGGGCTCCAGCTGGGGAATATCAGGATTCTGCTGGTAATACTTCTGCAGCCTCTCTAGGACCCTGGGCAGCCCGACTGTGGAGGCGTAGTACATGGGCCCGCCCCTGTGGCGCGGCCAGCCGTACCCATGCAAGTAGATGACATCGATGTGCTCTGGGCCGGCGGCCATCCCTTCTCCTAAGATGCGGAAGGCTTCATTGATAAGTGCGTATAAGCAGCGCTCCAGGATCTCTTCCTGGCCAATGGTGCGTGGCTTGATGTGATGGGTTTCTCTGTACTCTGACAAGAATTTGGAGAGCCAGGGGTCAGGTTTGTGAATCCTACCCAGTGGCTTGTCATATTGATACCATCCCTGACCAGTCTTCTGGCCAAACCGTCCTAATTCACAGAGCATATCAGGAATGGGGCTGTATCTTGCACTGCCTCGCTTTCGGGCAGCAGTTCCTGGAGGCAGCATAGACCCAACAAGACCTTGTCCCTTGCGAACTTTCCAGCCCACATCCAAGCCGGCAAGGTCAGACACTTGAAAGGGCCCCATTTTAAAACCAAACTCTACCAGTACCTTGTCTATGTCCTCTGGCTTACTGCCGTCTTCCAACAAGAAATAAGCCTGGTCATAATACCGTTTCAACATTCGATTCCCAACAAATCCGTAACAGTTGCCTACAACTACTGCAATCTTTTTAATTTTCTTGGATAGGTTCATAACAGTGGCAATGGTAGTGGGGGAAGAGTGTCGGCTGGGAATAACCTCCAACAACTTCATGATGTGAGCTGGGGAGAAGAAATGGGTGCCGACGACCAGCTGAGGACGATCGGTGGAAGCCGCGATCTCATCCACGTCCAGGGCTGAAGTATTGGTGCACAGCAAAGCTTCTGGCTTGCACACAGCCGACAGTTCCGCAAAGACCTGCTTCTTCAGGTTCATGTCCTCAAATACTGCTTCAATGACCAGGTCGACACTGGCAAGCTCCTTCACAGATGAGCTGAACCTCAGTTTTGGTCCCGACCTCTGTTGGCCACTCTGCTGTGTGCTTCTGGATGCTTCCTTTTCCAAAATGAAAGTGACTATCTTCTTTGCGGCTTCTAGCTGCTTTTGATCTGATTCCACAGCAACCACAGGGATCCCGACTCTTGCAAAAGAAATGGTGATGCCTCGGCCCATTGTTCCCAAGCCTGTAGGTAAACAGTGAGAAAGAATGACTCAAGGGTACCGGGTCTCACTGTGTGAAGCATCTGTGGCGATACAGCTTTTAAACAATGGATTCAAGCTGGGCGTGGGCTTGCATACCTATAACCCCAACACCCAGAAGGCTGTGCAAGGGCACTGCTGTGAGCCTAAGGCAGGCCTTGGACATGAAGACATGAGGGTATCTAGGTAAGACAAAGCAAGAGAATTCATTCCAGATAACTAGGTATGACAGTGAGAGACAAGACCTGGAAATGTGCTAGAAATAACGGATGGGAAATTTCAGTAGTGAAAAGAGCCAGAGACTAAAAAGTAAAAGAACAGTAAAATGTGCCCATAATCTGGAGTCAGACAGTCCTGAGGTCCGCACCTTCACACCACTAGAATTTCACTCACTCTTGAAATGTTTGTACCTCTGGAATTCACATGTAAAACAGAAAGAATTCATAGACTTGGGTGAGAATCAGCGGAACTAACATGAGTGATATGTTCAGCGTAGACTCGGCCTACGCCAGATTTGGAGAACCCCACCATGTGCTCACCGAGAACACCAACTGAGGAAATGGGTCGAGCCGTAGCTGTTTTCCAGGACGCCCCAGACGGGGTGGACCACTTGTTCACAATTCTCTCAGCAAAGAAAGCATACTGCAGGGCTCTGGCCTGCCCGGATTCCCGGAGGTACTGAAACAGCTCACTCTCTCTCCTGATGCCCTCTTCGTAGGGGTACTTCACCGAGGCCTGGACAGAACGGACACAGGTCTCCGGAGCAAGGTACCCAGGGTACCGCTTGCGCACATTCTCAAAGGCTTCCCTGAAAATGATGTCCATGTTGGACAAGCTGGGCACGGGCCTGTTGAGGATTCTGCGAGGTTCTAGAGGTTTATCTGAAAGGAATAAGAAATGTAAGAGCTTAAGTAATGTGGCTTACAGGAAGGCAACAGGATCCTATCAAAATAATAACAATAGCTGATCCAGATGCCCATTCTCCACAAAGTCAGTTACAAATCTTTAAGGGTGGGGCCTGAGTAAGACTGTTTGAAGACAGTCTTAATGTTAAATTTTGAGCTGTAGACCATGGGAGGTTCAACAGAAGAGACTTAGTGTCAGTCACTGTCTCAAGGACAGGCAAGGTTCCTGGAAAATTTTAGGTCAGAGATTGAAAAGGGAAGGTGGGAGGTGGAGAGAGACAGACAGACAGACAGAAAGGCACACACAGAAGTATAAATGAGAACAAAATGGAAAAGCAAAGCTTGCTTAGTTGCATATACTTGCTATATCGAATTGAGTGAGAGCCACGTAGAAGATTAGTAAAGCCCTGAGTGTGACTGTGTGGCTGAGAGGTAGACTGCAAAATAAGAAAGGAAGGCCCACAACAATCTGCCTCTTCCCTCACCCTGAAAATAGTACACTGCATCCACCTGGAGGCCCTGTGACGACGGACAACAACTGCAAGGTCCCAGGTCTCTGGCATGTCACAAAAAAGCTCAGCACAGACAGGCACTTAGGCCTCCGGTGTGAGACAGATCACTTTGCTGTTTTGAAATATATTCTTATAAATGTTTGCAGACAGTAAAAATAAACTGCAAAGAGCAAAAGATGAAATGAAAATTAAAAACTGAAGTGACAACTTGGAAGTTTTTTTAAAAATCCACAAAACCCAAATAATCAAACAGAACAAGAAGAAAATTAGAACTGTTAAATAGGCTCGCACCTCCCAGCAGGGCCACAGAAACAGGGCCAGGGTGCACCGCAGAGACAGGCAGAGCACCCGCTTCCTGACCTGAGGCTCCCAGGGGGTTGTGCCCTGTGCCTTCCCTTTCCAGGAAACATGGGCAGAGAGCCCAGATGTTCTGCTCTACATGGGGACAACTGTACTACCTTTGCAGAATTTCAGATTTGAATATGTGCATAATTTACTAGTAAATCTACATATTTAATATTAATTAGAATTATTAATATTAGAATTATTAATATCTCCTACCCATCAAGTCAATTTTTTTGGCAAATGGCATCATACCAATAGCTATGTTTAAAAGCAAACAAAGGAAATGAAATAAATCAGGGAAGCATAAAAGAGATGGGCAGGCTGGTGAAGTTTTAAAGGCAATGATGCTTCGATACTTGAATGCCACCAAGTGGACAAACTCCGTAATGTTGCTGAGATTGAACATTGTATGTTTTATAAATATAAAAATGTTAATCAAATGCTTTAAATTAACTTTAAAAATCAATTTAATTACAAATAAAAAATGAAATCCATATCATTTTATAAATGTACTACCATATGATCCCTATCTATTTCTTGAAGTAATCTAACTCTGAAATCATAGTCTAGGAAAATCAGGTACATGCTGTCAAAATTGAGGCCTTCCACAAACTAACACCAGAGAGGTAGATGGTCCATCCGGGTCTGTCCTGAGCCCAGTCCAGAGAATGACTTAGAGACTTCCGAAGGCCTTTGCTCTGAATCACCAGAGTACTTCTGACAAGGTGAGCAGCCCTGCCAGGAAGCGCCGTGCGTGGGCCTGGTGAGGGCAGAGAAAGTCATCAGGAATGCACCACATGTGGCTGAGGACTTGTTGACCTTTAGGAGTCACCAGTGTTTTCCATGTAGCTTCTCACCCCTCTAGTGCAAGCATCACTGTTACATCAGAACAGGGACTGGGCCACAGGAAAGACAGATGACGTAAAGAAAAGGTCAGGCCTTCTTTTAAGTTACTGTCCTGGGGTGGATCCTAAGCCTTTGCTGCCAACAAGAAGGGGACACGGCCACGCTCCATTCTGCCTGTAGCCCACCCTGCTCCCAGTTGTATTCTCTGGCACTCTTCTCCTGTTCTTTCTTGCACCTTTAAAGCTCATAATCTCTACAGACAAACTCAAGTCAGGCCCTGAGAGAAACACTTAAAGTCGGGCCGAGGATTTAGCTCAGTGGTTCTGGCGCATGTCTTGCAAGTACAAGGGCCCGGGTTCAATCCCTGGTAACCACATACCATACTGGGTGTGGAGACTCACCCCAGCAGCAGTCAGTACCACATACCACAGTGCCGGGTGTGATGGCTGACGCCCATAATCCCAGCACTCGGGAGGCAGAGGCAGGAGGATTGCTGAGACTGAGTTTGAGGCTGAGCTCAGGGCCAGCCTGAAGTACAAGGTGAGACCCTGTCTCAAAAAAACCAAAACCAAACAAACAAACAAACAAACAAACAAAACACGTAAAGTTGAAAACACTTTAGATCTGTGAAGTGAGAAGCCGTGGACGGACAGTGATGTGACCTTGTCAGCTGAGACAGAAGCCACAGAGCCCTGACCTGGCAGTGGCGAGAGACAGAGCCCAGATTCCATGGCCTGAAATGTGTATGTCTTCCTCTCTTTCAAGGCTAACGCTATTTCTTAACTGGAAAACCACTCGTGATAAAATTCCCAAGGCATATAATATAAGGGTAAACAATGGAAAGATTCCTTCCAACTGTGACTGACCCCATACCACAGCAGGCATAGTATTTCTTGTGAGCCCTTATAGAAATATTATGTGTATATACAAACAGTTATAAGTATTCCTTCACTCCGTACATACTTTCTATTCCATCCTCCCTTTTACATCAAAGGCAAATTAGCAAATACAACACTTTAAAAAATTCAGTAACATATATGGTGTGTGTGTATATATATATATATATATATATATATATATATATATATATATATATATACACAATACATATATGGTTTATACCATATCAGTACATTCATTTTTAAGTCACAACATAATCGGTTATCTAGATGTACCATAAGATATTTAGAGTTCCTCATTAAAATGGACAGTTAGCTTGTTCTCAAAAATGGGCTATTCATTTCTTATCTTCATACCTAAAATTTTCTGGGTGAATTTGATTGCCTCTTCCAGTGAGTCTGAGTTCACAACTTCATCCAAAATACCCAACTTGAGTGCTTCACCTGCCAAAATATATCTTCCTAAAACAAAATAAAATAAATCATAGAACAACATGAGAGTAATTGGACAACATTCCTCTCTAATAGAGTTGTCTTTTCTAGATATAAACAGTTCATATTGAGTGAAGTGAATAGCTTCTCCTGACTACTCAAGTAGAAACATTACTGCAGAAACAGCCAGACAACTTTAAATTCAAGCTCCAGCTCTCATTTTGCAGCTTGGTAATATGGCCTATATCAAGGCCATAATTTTCTTCATTAATAAATGAGAATAATCACACTTACCTCAGTAAGTCGGCATATTAAGTAAAAATAATATTGTCTCCTTATATTTTGTAAGTCCTCATAGAAGCACTTTAATATCTTATAAATTTATATGAAATACAAGTGATAGCTAATTTCAGATAGTAACAAAAGAAATGTTGGGAGCAGAGGAGTGGAGCAGCAATCTGCCTACCTTGTATCTGCCACACACTAAAGGCGTCAGTTTCTTATAAAAAAACACAGTCCCTAGGTCCGGGGATATAGCTCAGTGGTTCCGGCGCCTGTTTTGCAAGCGCAAGGGCCCGGGTTTGAGTCCCTGGTAACCACATACAATACTGGGTGTGGAGACTCACGCCCAGCAGCAAGCAGTACCACATACCACAGTGCCGGGCGTGGTGGCTCACGCCTGTCATCCCAGCACTCAGGAGGCAGAGGCAGGAGGATTGCTGTGATGTGAGTTTGAGGCTGAGCTCAGAGCCAGCTTGAACCACAAAGCGAGACCCTATCTCAAAAAAAAAAAAAAAAAAAAATCACAGTGCCTAAATATGAACACAGTTAAGTGGGTGGAGAAAAAAGTATCAGTTAAGTTGATGTTATATTAGGTAGAAGGGAAATTACATATGACAAGGTGGTGCCATTGTTTTTTGGCTATGCAGCATCTCATTCTTTCCTGGTGAAATCTCTGTTGTGTGAAGGTGGGAGCCCTGCTTCCTCCGAGGGAAGCTAAGGAAGCAGAGATGATTAGACAACTAGTTCTTCAGTCTTGTGGCTCAAGACCATGTTTGATGAACTCAGTGCTCGAGCGACAGTTCTTAGTGTGGAGTTATTGATACAAAGCCTCCACAGCAGTCTAAACCTCATTCCATAGGTGGCAGCAGGAGGTGCCTGGGGGTGGTGGCACTGGAAGCCTCCACCCTGGAATGTCACCTTACTGCGACCTAATGACCATTTGTATCACGCCTAAATTGTCCTGGCAGTCTCTTACCACTTGTCAACATGCAATTTGACCTGGAAGTTCTGAAATAGTGGCTGGGAGCATAAAGGGAACCTTTCTGCAGGGTGAGAAGGAAGGAAATATGGACACATATTTCACTTTCTTGCCAGCAAAAACCTGCCTTCTGAAAAATGAGCATCGAATCAGTCTTGCTGATGACAGTTTCAGTGTCTTCCTGACTCTTGCACAAGGTTTTAGATACCATCTTTGAGATAAAACCTCTACATCTGGTCCTTGGGAATTTTGCTGGCATTCAAAAGTCAGAATGACTTTCTGCAAGTCTGAAAGAGCTACATTTTGCCTATTTGCTACACCTTTCTCAAATGAGCATAAAAAAGAACCTTCAGCTGGTGATATCTGTGTATAACCTAAATCATCAGGGTGTGGTTTTTTTTTTTTCCCAGTATTGAGGATTAAACCCAGGGCCACACACTTGTGGGGTTAAGTTTGCATTGCAGATGTATTTCACATTCTTAGTTTAACGTCTAAGTATTTAACTTTTCTTGGTGCTATCATGAATGGTATTTTTTCCTAATTTCTTTCTCAGTGAATTCTTTATTATTGCTTTTGATTTCTGTGTTAATTTTATATCCCATTATATTACTGACTTTGGTTATTAATTTTAAGAATATTTTGGGATCATCTACCTAGAGGATTATTTTATCTGTAAACAATGATAACTGGGTTCCTTCGTTTCATATACATATTACTTTTATTTCTTTTTCTTGTATAATTGCTTTCACTAACATTTCAAGTACTGTATTGACAGGAGTGGTGATAGCAGATATCCTTGTCATGTTCCTGATTTTAGAGGGTAAGATTTCATTTTTTTCCCATTTAATATTATCATAAATGGCCTTATCAGATTGAGATAAAATTCTTCTCTACCTATATTCTTCAGTGTTTTTATCATGAAAAGATGTTGGATTATGTCAAAGTTTTTTTTTTTTTTTTGCATCTACTAAGATGATCATGTGATTTTTATTCTTGATTCTGTTTATGTGATGGATTACATTTATTGATTTGTACATGTTGAACCATCCATGCATACCTGGGATCACTAGGATGAAACCTACTTGGTCATGATGTCTGATCTTTTTGATGATTCATTGTATTCTGTTTGCCAGTATGTTACTAAGGGTTTTTAATCTATTTTATTAAAGAGATTGATGTGTAGTTCTTTGTTATGGTTGGATTTATTTTTTTTTTCCTGAAATTTTTTGAGACAGGGTCTTGCTTTATAGTTCAGGCTGGTCTTGAACTCAGCAATCCTCCTGCCTCTGCCTCGTGAGTGCTGGGATTACTGGCATGAGCCACCACACCTGGCATTGTGGTATATGGTACTGACTGCTGGTAGGCATGAGTCACCATGCCTGGCATTGTTGTATGTGGTTACCTGGGATCGAACCTGGGACCTTGCACTTGTAAGGCAGGCACTGGAAAGGTAAGGAACCACTGAGCCAAATCCCTGGCACTGTGGTTGCATTCTTGTTTGGTTTTGGAACCAGGATAATGAGTGTTCCTAGGAGTGATTGTGGGGGTATTCTTTATTTTTTAATTTCATCAGAGAGCTTGAGGAGTAATGGTGTTAAAGCTTCTCTGACATTTTTGTACAACTCAGTACTGAATCCAAAAGGACTGTGGCCTCTTAGTTGGTAGATTTAAAATTACTGCTTCAATATGATTGTCTGTTATTGGATTATTCAGGATTTTAAAATCTACTTGGCTCAGTTTTGGTAATTTCTACCTATCTAGGAATGTATTCATTTCTTCTGAATTCCCCAATTAATTGGTGTACAGGTTTGTAAAATAGTTGTTAATAATATTTTTTATATTGTCAGTGTCTGTTGTGATTCCTGATTTTTCATTCCTGAAATTGCATTGTTTTGAGTCTTCTCTCTTTTTTTTTGTTAGATTGGCTAAGGGTCTATTTTATTAATTCTTTTGAACAACCAAATCTCTTATCATTTATTTAGTTTTAGTTTTTGTAACTCTTCCTTCTACTTCAGTAGGATTTATAATCCTTATGTAAAAGAGAGCCATTTCAATGCTACAGATTCAGATTATTTTCCAGTTTGTCTCATAGTGGTTTTTTTATTGTAGCTTCAGTTTCAAAACATATAGATTACGATTAGCAACAGTGAAATATTTTAGTCTTTGGACTCTTCTGCATTCCTAGAAATTGTGAAGGATTCCAAAAATCTATTATTTATGTATATTTATCAGTATTTATTGTATTAGAAATTAAAACCGAGAACTTTAAAAAGGCTTATATTTGAAATCATTTTGAAATAATAAACTCATTATAGGTCAACTAAATTTTATGCAAAATACCTATATAAAGGTTATTAAATTGCTGTTTTTATTACATGTTCTTAAGGATACTACCAAACAAGATTCTAATCTTGGTTTTATTCAGACAGAGACAGAATTGGTAATAATACTTAGCTAAAAATTACACAGTTCTTACTGTGTCAGAGAGGGCATAAGCATACCGAATATATTAACCTACACAATCTTATGATAGACACTTATGTCCATATATATGCAAAATCTGACAAACAGAAATGTTCAGTTACTAACCCAGGATCTTATAATTGTGATTGTCTAGAACAAACAGTTGTACATATTCTTTCTTCTAAAATACCTCAACTCAAAGCTTTTTTACATGTCTTACAAAATATGCATTCAGTATGTCTAGAGTTTAGTGCTATACTATTTACATTCCCTGTTGAAAAAGAGAAACTTTAATTTGTACCTAATATCAACATTTTGGAAATAAACAGTAAAGTCATTTGTACACCAAAACGTGAAAATTCTAATCTTACCTCCTGAGGTAATAACATTTTTAAGCCAGATCTAAATACACATTTCTTAATAAACTTCAGCATCAATGAATAGTCACTTAAACTATAAAAAGCAACCCCAAATTTGATTAACACTCTGGATGCATTTTCCTTTAGAAGACTCTCACATTGGATTTTTATGAAAATCTTGAGGTTTCGGAGACGGTTTTTCCATTTTTCACCTGCAAAATTTGGAGTTCAAGAAGTTAAAGTAACCTCTCAATATTATGTGGACAGAAGGTGACTAGGAGAGGACTTCTCAGGACTCTGACCAGTGTCTCACAGTGATGTAGACAGCTGCTAGCAAAGTTCACACTGACCTGAGGTAATTAAGTCAAGTGCAACCGGAATTCCAGTGAGTCTGGGGAGAAGCTGGGTTCCTCTTGCACCAGGAAGAAGCCCTATTATGACTTCTGGAAAACCAATCTGAGTCTAGTAGAGAGTGAAAGTAGAAAGATCATTATAAGGAGATCATACCCGCACATTACAGACAAGAATCCACTTAGATGTCCTCAACTCTCAAAAAGCATTGTTTCACTGAGTTTCCCACAGGGCAAATCACAGGGCAGCCTCTCCTCTAAGTATCAGCATAAGCAGAGCTGTGCTAAGGTTTTTTGGGTTTTTTTTTTTTGAGACAGGGTCTCGCTTTGTAGTTCAGGCTGGCCCTGAGCTCAGCCTCAAACTCACATCACAGCAATCCTCCTGCCTGTGCCTCCCGAGTGCTGGGATTACAGGCATGATTCACCACGCCTGCACTGTGGTATGTTGTACTGATTGCTGCTGGGGTGAGTCTCCACACCCAGTATTGTATGTGGTTACCGGGATCGAACCCAGGTCCTTGCCCTTGCAAGACAGGCACTGGAACCACTGAGCTAAATCCCCGGCCCTGAATGTAGTTTTTAAAAAGGAAAAAATAACAAGTGATGGAAAGGATGTGGAAAAGACAGAATTCTCATAGAGTTCCAATAGGTGTACAAAATGATACAGACACTTCAGAAAATAATTTGGCAGCTCTTCAAAGGTTAAATAGAGCTTAAATGTGTTTCAGCAGGCTACTCTGACTGTAAAAACCTAAGAACAGCTAAGAACAGTTAAAACAGATGCATACAAAAATCTTGTATGCAGTTTTTCAGAGCACTTGTAGTTCATAAAAAATTAAAAAATAGAACCAACACAAACATCCATCAGTTGATAAATGAATAAACAAAATATGGTGTGTGCATACAGAGGAATTACTTAGCCACGGAAAGGAATAATGAAGTGACCCAAGTTACAGTGTAGGTGAAGCTTGAGAATACTATGCTACAGAAAAGAAATCATGCATATGAAATAAGGAGTGAGATGAAATGTGAACTCAGCCAGTCATCCCTACAAAATCCATCAGCTGAACGATATAGATAGGTAAATCCACTGATACAGAAAGTGGTTTTCGTGGAAAGTGGAGGGGCAGGGGATAGAGGCTCACTGATAGAAGATATTAAGTTTCTTTTAGGGATGATAAATAATTCCAAAGTTGATTGTGGTGATTATAGCTTATGTTCAGATCTCCTCTGCAGAGCCCCACACAGGCATAGGTGGGGCTTTTTCAGAGGTGGCTGCATCCAGAGTGTGTAACACTAGAACTGATTCGTGGTGCAGTGCCAGGATCAAGGAAACGAGGAAGTAGGGTGTGAGTGCTGCCTGCCCTAAGTATCCTGTAAAGATACAAAGGACAGAGAAAACTATGGTCATCCCTTTTGCCTACTTTGCTACCTTCTGCCCTCCATGAGCTGTTTCTCCTCTGCAGTGCCTGTCTGCCATGCCACCCTGCTTAGGAGCCAGCAGATTTTATGGAATGCAACCTTTACAGACCTGAGCTACATAAACCTTTCCCCTTTTAACTTTGAGTGGTGAGTATTTTGTCTCAGCAATGAGACAAAAGTAATTAAGACAACTTTGAATGTATTCTTCTACTGCTATGCTAAAAATTTTAAATGGGTGAATTGTATGATAGGTAAATTCTATCTCAAAAAACCTCACAAGGGGGGAAAAAGGCCAGGCCATATCTTAGGCAAGATAGGATGGTGAGCTTGAGTTCTTACCACATTGCCTTCTCTGCCAAAGCTCTGTTGGTCATTTATAATTGTAAAGGTGGGAAGAGGAGGCTACTTAAATGCAGACTGCCACGTACCCAGACTGCTGTGCCAACTCCACAACACCTTGCAATATTTGCGCTTGTCTCAGAGGAATTTATCTTAAGTCAGTCAGTGTTCGCATTCCTCACTGTCCGTCCCCCTTCCCTGATCTCCACTCATTCTGCAGAAGGTCATGGTGAGAGGGACACAGAAGAGGCACACCTCAGGTGTACAGATGCCTTTATAAACTTTTACAAATATTAAACACTATAAGGAAGGAATTAACTACATTATAGGATAAGTTCAGTATCCCTTTTTTTGACTCTTTATAATTGGAAGGTTGTTTTTTTTTAATTTTGGAACATTTGAATATACTTGAGATATCTTAGGGACAACACCCAAGTCTAAACAGTATACCAGAAGGTCATCTAATACAGTATTTGGAATATGCCTGTCTTTTGACTTTGTCCCATCACGTGACAGTGGGTGTGCTGTTTTCCCCTTGTGGTGGCATGTAAACACTTAAAAAATTTTGGAGTTTGGAGCACTTTGGATTTTAGATTTTTTACAGTAGGGATCCTCAGCCTTTACCTAGGAAGCTTGAATGAAAATATGGTGAATATCTAATTTTAAAAAATTATTACAGTAAAAGATACATTACCATGCATCCCCCTCAGAATTCTCCCCCTTGCTTTGAACACACTTATTCCATTATTTTTGCCACTTTCTGAGTCAGTGGTAGAAGTCCTCTTGACCTTAGTGTCCTGATTTAAAGTGTTTATTTTGCGTGGTCATTTTGACTTTAGGCAAGAACTAGAAAATGTACAATGCCAGATCCAGTGAATGGGCGAGGAGGAAGCACCGTAATGTTTCATGAGTCTGTGTTTCCGATGGATACTATGTTTTTTAATCACACATCACAAAATAGGAAAAAGACCAGAATATAATATAATAGCGTGGAGTTCAGCTTTGCTAGTGATCTTAGAGCTACGGGGAAGTGGGGAAAGGCAGCAGAGGACTCAGACAGCAGCTGTTTGCCAACTAGAATGGAAACATTTCCATCTTAACTGCTTGGAATGCTGTGAGGCAGACCAGCATCAGTGTAGGAAACATCCAAGACGTGCTAATCAGCAAGATAACCGCTTAAAACGATCACCTCTTATATTTAAGACCACATTTCGATCTTGTCCTAAAGCACCCTGACGTCCACCCCTCCGTGCAGCTCAGCTCTCACCTGTGCATGGGCGATCCTGTAGTGACAGCCCAGCGCCAGCTCCAGCCCTCCTCCCAAGGCCACGCCTTGGATGGCTGCCACCACGGGCTTTTCAAACCTCTGAATTTCATCTACTACAGGTCCCAGTCCTTCAGCAGAGGATGTAGGAGTGCTGAAGCTATGGATATCCGCACCTGAAGGACACAAAGATGAAGAGAAGAGAGTTTTGAGAAAAACCTGGGTTTTCTTTTTAATTTGAAGGGATTTGGCCAGTATCTCGACTATAGGCTTAGATCCCTTGGGGCCCTGGAGACACAAGAAAATAATTAAAATGAGCAGTAGAGGGCTAAATAAGAAAACCTTATAAGAAAACCTTCATACTTTTACCAGAAATCCAGTAACCTTTGAAGATCTGTCTTTCCAGGTTGTAGGTAGCAACTCTATTGAGAGGCAAACGTTATTGTTCCTCTTGATTCACATTTGTTTTCTGTCTTTAGTTTCTCATTATTATTTCCTTCCTTCTATATTTTTGGTATATTTTAATTTTTTGTTTTTATTTCAATTTTATCATATAGATGCTTAACTCATTTTCAACTTTTTTCTTTTCTCCTACAGTTGTTTAAAGCTATATCTTTCTAGTAAGTTTTACTTAATTTCTTCCTTTCAAATTTTGTTATTGTCATTGAGTTCCAAATATTTTCTAAATTCCATTAGGACTTTTGCTCTGATTCATAGGTGAAGATATGGATTTAATTTATAAATGCATGAGGATTTCCAGTTTCATTTTTAGATTTATAGTTTAATTGCATTGTCAGGGAATATATTCTAAATGAAGTTTATTGAGACAAAACATTTTTCCCTGTGGTGCTGGAGCCTGAACAAGGGGCCTTGAGTACACTAGCCACACACTGTAGGGCTGAGCTGTCTCCCAAGTCCAGCACAGCCTTCATCTTCCAGTATCTGGTCAGTTTTGCTACACATTAACAGATGTGTCTGAGAATGTGTATTTTCCAAGTTTGGTGTGTGCCATTCTGGAGATTCTCAGTAAGTCTAGTTTGATAATTCCTGATGTGTTTCTAGAAGAATCCAGGGGCACTTCCATTCCTCAACTTAATCCATTGCACAGTTCTGGGGAGGGCGGCCAGAGCTGTGTCAATCACCAGAGGGGGAGTTTGTGAACAAAAGCAAACTTGTGCCCAGTGCCTCGGTCTGTGCAAACAGAAGTGTCCGTGAATTGAGGTAGGACTATAATTATTTGAGGTCATAAATCCAATTATATTCTATCTTTTACCTCTTTCTTACAAAAAAAAAATGAAGTTCATCATAATTCTTATCCCCCATTCTTTGCCCTGAAGTCATCAGTCTGTGTAGTCAACCTTAGCCTTCCAGACAGGGAGGAAGCCTTTCATAGCTAGCCAGTCCTTAGCACACGATTTTAATCTTTCAAGCCTTTTGATCTGTAAATGGAGACTGTATGACTTACTGAGGGTTGAAATTGTATGTGCCACATCTAGTACTAATAAATGAACAATCCACATAGTACCTCACATGGCAGGCAAGATGAATGCTGGTTATTATAGAGATTAACATTCTCATATTTACTGACATGAGTCTAACAGCTGAGGCTTTTCATGAACTGTCCGGCTACTGATGAAGCTCTGAGGGGGTGAAGGAGCCGCGCAGAGCAGGTACAGAGCAGCAGTGTCGCGACCACCACACGGGCACTCGCTGCTGCCCAGGATAAGCAGACGAAGGCCAAAGCCTGCTCTGAGCCTCTCAGGGGGGTCCGTCCCTTTCTCCACGGGGGTTCTCATTTCCACTGTCTCTTGCCACATCTAGCACCTATACTAAGTTTCAACTCCAGGGACAGCTAGTGCATATTAGTCTCAGTCCATAGCTGGATTCCAGAGCTAGTGAGAGAGGGTCAGATACTAGTTACCTGCACAAAAGTTGCCATTTGCTCCAGAAATCACAATGGCTTTTATTGTATGGTCCGCAGCAGCTTGCTTTAATCCCTCTCTTATTCCACGGGTGACAGTCAAACTAAAAGAAATGCACGGAGCAAGTTAGTTTAATTAAGTTTCTACCATCTCAGAGTTTTCCCTGTTTTACAAATGAAAAATTAAACATAGAGATAGGGGATAAAAACTGGAGACACTGACCACTAAAGCTCTCACTCATTTGTTCAATGAATGATCCACTGTGAATGAAGCACTGAGTTGATTAAATGAATCCGCAGAAGGAACGTTACTTCCCTGTACTTCGCTTTCATTTTGAACACTTAGAATATGTACTAGCCAGTTTTAAAATATTACGTACATCTCCTAGGTACTGTGTCAGGGGTTATCTGATAAATGAATGCAACCATCAAGTAAGGTAGTGAAGGTGAGTTCTATAATACAGGTACAAAGAAAGTTACCTATCAGCAAGAGAACCAAGTCACACAGAAAAGAAGAGCGTTTGCAAAGAAGCAGGGGACTAACAGGAACAAGGGTGGATAAAGGAGAACTGAAGAAAACCAGTGAAGAAGCGGATCCTGGTGCTGCATGCGGTCCCAGCACCTGAAAGGCTGCTCCAAGTTTGAGACCATTCTGAGACGCACAGTGAGCTCAGGGCCAGCCTGAACTACACGGGGAGAGCCTGCCTCAAAAAAAAAAAAAAAAAAAAAAAAAAAGGAAAGAAAGAAAGAAAGCCAATAGAGGAATGTTCAAAGGAAAAATGATACAAGTAGAGCAGTGGGGCTGAGGACATCATTCCTCTTCACCCACAAGAGTTGGGGCAGAAGTAAAAAATAAAATAACTGAGACTCGGGAAATCACTGAAGTCTCAGGTGAGAGCACAGAAGAGCTAGCCCGCACTTCACGTAAAAACCCAAAGCCTGACTGATCCGTGTTGTGCTGTTTCTTATTTCTCTGTCACTCGGACACCACTTTTCTGTCTGTGCCACCCTTAGTGTTCCTGCTGACACAGACCTGCCCTGAGCACATCTTCCCATGATCCTCAGTGAATGTAGCTGCTCTTCATTCGCCTTTGGGTGGATACATGCATCTCACCACCTGCTGTACACAGAGCCTGGAATCCATCTATTGGACCCACCACATGGTCACAAAAGAAGACTAGAGTCAGTTCTCCATTGGAATCCTGAGTCTTCTAGATTAAATCTTAATTCTTTGGTATACAGAGTAAAAACAATTATAAAACAAAATAAAGAAAGGCAAATTACTATAAAAACCACATTGTGAAGACCAGAAGCTGAGACTTAAGTTCTTAGGAAATAAAGGAATACTTGTGCTGTGGATAATTCCCTTTTACCTAGTTACTTTTCACCTTTTAACCTGCAGAAAACCAAATAAGACCTTTTCCTTTGAACTGGTTAATTAGAATCCAAACGGATCACGAAAATAAACTGTCAAACATTACATAATATTGAAGGGAAGAATACACAGTTTCTGGGGTGAAGTGTTCCTGAACCCCACCCCTACTCCCAGGAGAGCCAAGTCTTCATATACTATATAGTCCATTACATAAGATAGTGGGATGGATTTGCAGACCGACAGACAGATAGAGATATCTCTTGCATATCATCATTTCTGGAGTACTTATTTACATAAACACTATAGAGTAATTATAAGAAAAAAGAAAAAGACTGTATACACTGAAGATACAACCATCCTGGCCTATCTAGCTACGTTCTCCACCACCTTTTGCTGTATGGGGGTATGAGCTCAGGGATACAGAAGCTAATCTCTTGGTTCTGAGTGTCAAGTAGCTACAAAATGACTCCAGATTAACTCCATCAGTGCCCGGAGTAGAAGAGAAGAGTTTTTCCCATTCTAACCATTCCTCCACCCAAATAGGAAACTTTATTTTCAGTTATACATCTGTATATATGTACGTGTATTCCTTTCTTAGGTAAAAGGTGAAGCTTCTAGCTATGTGAATTATAGTGTTTTAAAGTGTGAAAGCCGCTCTTCTGGACACAGATTAGGTCATAAGCCATGTGGTGCCCCAGCAAAGAGGCTGACGTCATCCGAATGGAAAGAAGCATGACTGCTAAACTAGCAGTCAAGGCTTTGAACTATTCTGAGGGTTAAAAAATGAAAAGAAGCACATTTCTCTGAGCTACAAAAAGATAGCCTTCCAATAAAATTAGAAATAGGAAGAGGAGAGTAAGGAGTGAAGGGCTGTGTCTGCGAAGCAGCTGGAGCTGGGATGTAGTCAAACCTGTTCTGGTGCACGGAGTAAATCTTAAAACAAACAACAACAAACTAAGAGTTAAATCATTAAGACCAGCGACCGCAAGACAAAACTTTCCGGAGAGGGAGCTCACTGTACCGATGCATGATAATTACCTTTCACCGAGTCACGTTTCACCTTATAACTTAGAGAAAATCGAACAGAACCTCTTGCTTTTGACTGGTTAATTAGAAATCGATTCTCATCATGGAAACAGACTCAGAATTATTACATAATAACAAGGAGTGTAAGAGGCAGACACCTGCGTTCCTCTGTCTCTGAGAAATCACTTCTAGGGCCTTCTATTTTCCCTGCGAGGGCACCAGAATCCTTGTATTCTCTATTCTAGGAAATAGTAGAGTATTTACATATAACAGAGTATTTGCAAATAGCCTCATTTTTAGGGTATTGACAGTGATTCTACCTAATGTAAATGTTACCTTAAAAACCAGTTGTTACACTGTATCACTTAGGAGAAAATAAGAGCAAAAACTCTACATGGAGATGAGTGCAATGAGCATCACAGACCTAATGAGATTTCCTGTGCATGGTTGGTTGGATGGCAGCTGGGGAACCCGCGGATGCAGAGGACGAAGTGCACTTCCTTCTGGGTAAAATATGACCCAGAATGAGCTCAGTGCCACTGAGAAGAGACTAGCTTTTCCTTTCTTAATCAACACTATGTTCTTGTTAATTTTTTTAAATTTTATTTTAGGTTTTTTGAGACAGGGTCTCACTTTGTAGTTCAGGCTGGCTCTGAGCTCAGCCTCAAACTCATATCACAGCAATCCTCCTGCCTCTGCCTCCCGAGTGCTGGGATGACAGGCGTGAGCCACCACACCCGGCACTGTGGTATGTGGTACTGGTTGCTGCTGGGTGTGGGTCTGCACACCCAGTATTGTTATGTGGTTACCGGGGATCGAACCCGGGTCCTTGCGCTTGCAAGACAGGCGCCGGAACCATTGAGCTAAATCCCCGGCCCTATGTTCTTGTTAATTTTGAAAAATTCAAAAGCAGGCACAAAAGGAAAATGAAAATGGCTGTAACAGATGCACTGTTACTAGTTTTGGAGGATGGAGACGCCCACGGTCTCATAGCGGGGTATGGGTCACAGAGGCCAAGAAGCTATCCTCCCCCATTATATAGCCAGACAATGGAGTCTAGGGAGAAATAACATATCTTGAGCGCTGACCATAGCTTTTTAGTTTCGTGGACCTTAGCAGGCTTCTTGTTTTTGACCAAAAAATTTTTTAAACCAAAGTTAATCAATCAACTAGTACATTAATACTGAAAGTTTTCAATCAAAGACACACAAGAGAAAATAAAATATGGCGAGCCATCCCTAGGATAGGGTGGGTTTCAGGAACTTAGCTTCCAGTTACACAGTAGTACACGTGCATGTGAGGGTATCCAGTTGTTATGTCTAACAGGAGGTTTCTTACTTTGAACATGCCAGTTTAAAACAGTGTGAAAACTACTGCTTTACAGACAGACCCAATCAGCCACATCCGACACTTACGAGGAGGGTTCACATTCCCACGAATGGAAGGAACTAATGGATAGAAGATAGTTATTCAAATAAGATCATCAGTGACTACTGCCCCTCCACCACTTCCATGTAAAATTGGACAAAAGGGAAGAAGAGAGGAAG